>JAKCPI010024993.1:0-46833 GCA_023213315.1 Euborellia annulipes
TTCCCAGCTGGGAGAGGTGTCATTTTGCAGCATTTTAAATGCGCTTTCCCCTCCCTAGGGAGGCGCGCCTCACAGTTTGCAAAACACTTGTTTAAGCCATCCAAATTGAAAGCTAACGTCGTTCATGCCTAATAAACCTGTGATCAAAAAAAAAAAAAAAAAAAATCGCTTTTTTTTATTTAAACCAAGGCTTTCTAAAACAAATTGGCTGATGTGGTAGGAAAGGTGAGACTTCGCAGCAGGAGAGACTGAAGGGGATGGGATGCACTGTGACTATATACGAAGCCTTCCAACGGAGGCGGGGTGGAGCGGCTAGTATTTATATAAAAGACAAAATCTGTCTGTAAAGTATTATATAGGCGGATACAAAAAACAAAAAAACTTTTCGGTAGCCAAGTATTTTATTAAACGTTTCGATCCATTGCCTATGCCATCTTCAGAATAAATGAGAATACACTTCAGCAAAAATAATAAAAAAAAAAAAGAAAAACAATTTTGCATGCCAGAGGGCGTATAATAATAATAAAAATAAAATTCAATCACACCATTTTACAATAAGATGTATTTTTTTTTTTTTTTTTGTTAAGAAAGAGAAAAGCATTAACATTGGCATCGAATGGCTCAATCAGCGAAATGAGATGGTCATAGTGTGTGGATGGGGGAGGTTGAGAGGGGGTAGTTTCTCCCCCTCCATCCCCTCTACGCGCACGCGCGCGCGCACATCAAAGGAAAGAGGGTGGGAGAGTTGAAATCGACGGCGGCTCAGTAGAGGCGTCGCGCCGTCCGTTGCACACTACAACAACAACAACAACAACAACAGCGACCTGGTGCGGGAGAATATTTGTGCGAAATAAGTGTGTCAAAAAAATAAAAAAAAAAAACTTTACCGTGAGAGTGTTTGTGCGGAATTTTTATTTTAGTGTCTTAAAAAAATAAAATAATAAAACTATAGCGATTGAAAAGAGAAAATAATAAAGGTACGTGATTTCTGTTATTGTATATTCTTTGATTTTTTTTTTTTTTTAAATTTTGCTCTTTCGGTTACTGAGGCTTTTTATTTTTAATATTCCGATGACTACCGAAACAAATATTTGTATTCAGTGGTAATTGTTAGAAATTCGATTGTTGTGTAATATAGAAGATTGAGGAATTTATTCAAGTGGTGTCAATGAATTATTATAATACTAGCCGCGCCGCCCGCCTTCGGCGGGCTTCGGATTAGAGAACGCGTCTAGCCAGGGGGGGGCTACGGCCCCTGGACCCCCGCCTGCGGCGGACCCTCGCCTTTTATTCATTATAAAAAGAAAATTATTAGTATTAAGTATTCCAGTCCAGTGCCTGCTTGAGGATTTGTTTACATTAAAAGAATACACAACTCAAAGAATACTAAAAATGGATCTCTATACATTTCCTATGGGAGAAATCGTAATTTTAAGATTTAATAACTCAAAAAGTTATAGGAATTTCGGGACCCGAGTATTTCCGGGACTCGCCATAACCTCCTCTATAAGTCTGCAAAATTTCGTTTCAAAATTTCAGCGGGAAGTTGGTCAAACAGAGCGTGACAGACGGACAGACAGACAGACGGACGGACGGACAGACAGACGGACACACCGCTATTATATATATAGATTTTTTTTTTAATTTCTCAGGATTTCAACTTGACAACTGGTTTGTGCAATTATTCAGTTTCGGTCACCATTTGTGACCTTCATCAGACCTTCTTATTATAAGAATATTTTTTATGGCTGGTGGAATGCAGCCAAGATTTTTTTCTTTAAAAGAATATATGACGTTTCGGCTTTGGTTCAAAGCCATCTTCGGGCCTGTTAGTTGCCATTATATACATACAGGGGTTAGACAAAATAATATGAACACCGGACATATAGACTATTTATTTATTAATAATGTGTTGAGTCACCATTTGGTTGTAGAAATTTTTACAGGTTATTTGTGGGTACTCTATCCCAAGTTTTGCCACCAGGAGAACCCTGTGCTAACTTCGGGGAGGGGGCAAAACCTCTCAAAACTTTAGGACTTTTTTCAGTTTTTGTTTTATATCTCGTAAACTATGAATATTTTGTGCACCGTAGTATAATACAAAGTTGTAGAGCATTAAATTTGCTAAAATTTGATTGATAAAACAAATATGTAGACTTAATATTACCCGAGATACGGCCGATCAAAGTTAGACAAAGTTTCACAAACTTTGATTTGCCGTATCTCGGTTAATATTCAGTCTATATATTTGTTTTATCAACCAAATTCTAGAAAATTTAATGCTCTACAACTTTTTAATGTATTATGTTACACAAAATAAGCTTAGTTTATGAGATATAAGCGAAAAAAAGTGGAAAAAGTTCAAAGTTTCTCGAAAGAAATTGAAACATTGTTCGGCCGTATTTCGGTTAATATTGTGTCTATTAATTCGTTTTACCAACCAAATTTTAGCAGATTTAATGCTCTACAACTCTGTAATATTTTATGGTGTACAAAATATGCTTAGTGTAAGAGATATATGCGAAAAACTGAAAAAAGTACACACATTTTGAGATTTTTGCACCACCCTCCCCCATAGCACTGGGTCCCTGAAGTTGAAAACGGACGTTGGCTATCATCATAGTGATATCCGAATAACCTGAAAAAAGAGAGAGAAAGTATTGGATTCATGTTAAAAATTCGATGTCGAGATTTTAATGGATACACACGTTTGAGGTCCCCTGAATCCAAAAAAGTGGTTTTCGCGACATGGTCTGTCTGTGTGTCTGTGAACAAAATATCGGTTTAAAGAGTACTAGTACTTTAGTGAAATACTTTTTCAGTTTTTTTTTTTTCGATTTTCTCAAAATTTAGATTTTCTTTAAAATGTATATTCTCATTTTGCCATTTAAACCCTCTGAATTTTACTCTTGTTCTCCATAGGAAAGATAGGAGAAATGGTTGCCAGCCATGGTAACAAAATATAAATATTTTCCCATCTATATATTAATGATTCGATAGTGTCCGTCTGTCTGTCCCCTCGCCTAGCCGGAGAGCTTCGCCCCCCTGGACCCCCTCCAGCTGGCTCGGGTTAGCCTGCGGCGGACCCCCCCCCTTCTTTTTTTTTTTTTTTTTTTTTTTTTTTTTTTTTTTAAACACACACCCTTTTCTTTCTCCCTCTCCCCCCCCCCCCCACACTCCCTCCCCCTTTTTCCCCCCCTGCCCTCTTAAACTTTGACGTTAAAATTTTTATATTAAAATGATAATTTTGGGTTTGGGTTTTGTCCATTTAATCCATCCGGTACCTAAATAAAAAAAATAAAAAAACCACTGGCCCGGCCCGCCCCGGCCCGTATGGGAGAGGGGGGAGGCGGGTGCTACCCCCGCCCAGGCCGGGGGGGGGGGCTCGCCTTTTCTTAATTATGAGAAGCTTCACGTCTAGACAGGGAGGCTTCGCCCCATTCCAATCCAGTGCCTGCTTGAGGATTTGTTTACTTTCATGGAATACACAAATGAAAAGAATACATAATTTTTCTCTATACATTTCTTATGGGAGAAATCGTAACTTTAAGAATTAATAACTCCAAAAATTATGAGAATTTCGGGATGAGAATAATTTTCCTGTAATCCCCCTCTTTATGCATAAAAAATTTCATTTCAAAATTCCAACGGGAAGTTGTCTAAATAGAGCGTGACAGGACAGACGGACATTAGCGAATTATATTCATATATGCTGATTCAGACGAGAATTTTATAAATTTAAATTGACTTTGCAGCTTCTTCGTCGTAGACGGATGGTTGGTCAAAAAAAAAATTATAAAAACGTTGTTTCTATTTTACTTTTAGTTATTATTGATCAACTGCCTTGTAGAAATATCAGTTTCGATGCATTCATCATCCTCAGGACCTATAATTTAATATTACATTCAAATTTTTAATATTTTGTTTTGTAACATTTTGATTAGCATTTTTTTTATAAATGGCAGTTGACCAATAATAACTAAAATTAAAATAGAAACGTTTTTATAATTTTTTGAACAACCATCCGTCTAAGGCGAAGAAGCTGCAAAGTCAATGGTCATTTTGATAACTTACCTACCCCAACATAAAATAGTCTATGGGGAAATATGGTGTTTGTCCTTCAGTATTTTAATGTGGCCACATGTATTTCCATAGGGAGGTATTTTAATGTTGGGGTAGGTGTTATCAAAACCCCATTTAAATTAGCGAATTATATAGGGGCCTATATTTCTTTGCATTTGTGTATTCTATGAAAGTAAACAAATCCTCAAGCAGGCACTGGATTGGAATATAGTAATGATAATTTTTTTTCATAATCAAGAAAGCTGAGGGGTTCCCACGGGGGTGGCAAAGCCTCCCAAAGGCGGGCGTCGGGTAGTGTAGATACTATTTTTCTTTCAGTGCCATCAGATGTTGTCCCATCCATTTATGGAATGGCTTCTCATGTAATTTTATGAATTTGTAAAACGCTCCACAATCATATTATGCACTGAGGATGGTTTGCGTTAGGCATACCGAAATACGGCATTTGCTAATAAATTATTTTAACGTGGAAAGTAGTCGCTGGTTAATCTTTTTTTCCATAACCATAAATAAATAAAAAAAAAAAAATAAGTTTAATTTTCTCGACGTTTCGAAGAGACGTCACCATCTTCATGTAATTTTTTTTTTTTTTCATTTATGTAATGATAATTAAGCATTAATACAAAAACGATTTTGTTATTATTATTTTTTTGTTCAGTCTAAATATGCCCCATTCAAAATTTCAACATTTAATGCCTCAAATTCCTTCCTGTACGAGCGGCCCTTAAAACAGTAGAGAGTTGTAAGTAGTAAATAATTTAATTTCTTAGCGTGTGTGTCGTCATTATTAGATCGTTGTTTAAACAGATTAAAATGAAACTTTGACATGAATAAATAGGGAATTAACCCTAATCTTCTAACCTTGAAAAATTTCAATCTTGGGGGTGTCGCTTATTATTTTCTCTCTATTTTAAAAAAGTCGCTTAAATAAATATAAGGGCTTTAATTTAATAAAACTTTCATTTAATAGATAACTTTTTTTGAAATTTTTTTGGAAAAACTCGAAAATAAATGAAAAATTTACAAGAATAAAATAATATTGTTTTTTGTGACTGTTGAGGAAAGGAAAAAAATGTCCTATAATGCCGACGTTTCGGTCATCCTCAGTAAAATTGTTTGCATCAGGCAAGATCTCCTATCTGAAAAATATACATCTCTATTTCTTCTTCTTAAGTGGTGTTGTTGAAGTTGGTTTATTTATGAAAAAAAAAAACGCTAAAATTTCAGCAATTTTTTTTTTTATTAGTTTTTAAGGTAATATTTCCAAATATTTCAGAGACATATCAGCACTCCTTCTTCAGTGGATTTCACCTCCTTCGCCACGTATGTCCCTTACAATTAAAACGCTTGGCAGCAACCATCTTATACGTCCAGCAATTATTAATTAACTAGCCGCGCCGCCCGCCTTCGGCTACTTAAATATTTCTCTATACATTTCCTATAACTTTAGGAATTGAGTGTGACAGACGGCGGGACAGACAGACGGACAGACAGACACTCCGCTATTATTATATATAGATAATAATTAATAATTGCTATTAATTTATAAGATATAAGATTCCAAGCAAGATAATTGTAAGGGGCAGACGTGGTGAAGGAGGTGAAATCCACTGAAGAAGGAGTGCCGATAGGTCTCCGAAATATTTGAAAATATTACCTTAAAAACTTATAAATTTTTGCTGAAATTTTAGCGTTTTTTTTTTATATAAAAAAAAATACATTTATATAGCTACCTGATAAAAAAAAAAAATATTTTTGGATATTTTAATTGGACATTTGCTGAGGACCGCCGAAACGTCATCCCAATAAAATAATAGTTTTTTGGCTGCTAAAGGTGAAAGAAAGTTGTGTGACAACTCACACCAGATTAGTATTAAAGAATATTTACAAGAATAAAATAGTGGCTATTGAGAAAGAATTGCAACTAAAAAATTTTTATTTAAAGCCGACGTTTCGTCCCATAAATAAATCATTTATATTTATTTCTTGATTACGAAAATAAATAAAATTTATTTTTGATTAAAATAGTAAAAAATTAGTCAAAAATGTCAGCCATCTTTTTTTCCTAACCTCAAAAATGTCAGCCATCTTCTTTTTTTTCCTAACCTCAAAATAGTGTATTTCCTTATCTTTATTGATATCTAAGTAATATTTACATACCACTTCTTCAAAATGGCTTTCTTCTTAATACGTGATGAACATGATACAAAAAACAATTTAAGATATTTTTAATTTAGAAATTTGCTGAGAACGTCGACCCAATAAAAGAATAAACAAAAAAGAGAGTTGTGTAACCAATAAGATCAGATTTTTTTATTTATCAAAGAATATAAATTGGAATATAATAATAATAATAATAGACTGTCAATTAATTAATTGATCTAACAATCAATTGTTGTTATTATTATTAAGCACTTAATTTAATGAAACAATCGATAATTTCTTGATTATTTAAAATTTATTTTTGACTGAAGTAGTAAAAAAAAAAAAAAAAAATGTCAGTCTTTTTTTCTCCTAACCTCAAAATAGTGTATTTCCTTATCTTTATTGATTGATATCTGCGTAATATTTACATACGACCTCTTAAATGACTTCCTTCGTAATACCTAATTAATGTCACTCTCTTCTTAGATAAATATTCTCTGTCAAACATTCATTAAATCGTCCCTTTGTTTGTTTACCCGAACGTCTTACGGATTTTTCAATCCCTCTCGCACTGGGTTTGTTCAATAGTTTGCTAACAATTAGTTAACGTCATAAAATTTTCCAAACAGATTATACATATTAGGATATGTAGATTATAAAATTTAAATATGAACTTAATGGATGACAAACAAAAACAAAAACTTTTTATTATTTCTATTAATCTCTAAGCATATAAAAAGACAAAAAATAAATAAAATTTAATATGTGTCATTAATTATAAAATAACTAGATGCGCAGTGAATCATCATACTTTTCCCGTATGTGTGGTTTTAGCGTTGGTTGCTTCACTTCTAATTAACTAGTTATCCCTCGGATAAACTGACTTTCGTAAAGTGTGAGACAAAGCTGTTCGCAGTTTTATACTGTTAAAATCATGGTCCTTTTTAGCCAATCAGAGAGCTTGTTTTGGACTTCCGGCAATTTGAGAGATAAATTTAAAAGGACACTTCTGCTTCCCCTTAATCAGGTCTAAGCAAAAACGTTAAGGGGCTACGGGAGCGAAGGTGTTAAGCATGTTTTTCCCGATAAGATGGCGTTGTGTGTCATAAAAAGTATGCCCAAATATCAAGTAATTCAAAAATTTGCCAAGAGATGTCAGAATGGTAGCTAATAATATTTAATGCATTTGGTTGATTCTCATTGATCTTTTATCAATAAATACTTTATAAATGTTATTATATATATTATGTATCTTTTATAAAAGCATAAAAATATATAAATATAGGCCAAAAAGGGATCAGCTGTTAGACTAGCCTGCCATCTATTGCAAGAATGCTGAACTAATTTGACAGTTGAATTTTAAGTAAATCATCTAAGCTTATTTTAAAAATTTCTTAATTAATATGTGATTAATAATAACAATAAGTTCATTTTTAAATTAAAAAAAAATTAAAGATTATTGGGACAGATTGTTTTTTTGTATTTAGCTTGATAACAAAAAAATTAATTAGGTTAATTTTTTAATAAGTCATTAAAAAAATTATAGCTCGATGTCCCAATAATCTCATATGAATTTAATTCATTTAAAAAAAAAAACCGCATTGAAAAATTCCTTATAATATTCTAGTTTTTTTTTTTTTTTAAAGTACGTTTAGACGTCGCTCCTGAACCCTCTTAAAACTTTGTTTAGAGAATAGTTTTTTCATGCCGACCAAACTCGATCACGAAACGTTAATTATTTCAAATATAAACGATTTTATTTAATATAAACGAATAATTTAATTAAATTAATTATTAAAAGATATTTTTGTTATTTATCCTTGCATTCATTCATTTCTCAAACAAAAGGACAAAGGATCCCTTTGAGAGGGAGAGAGAGAGTTATTATTATTTCTGTCTCCTCTCTCTACTCGTTAAATGTCCAGAATAAATAAACAAATACTGGTAATTAACACAAAGATTCTTCTTCACTTCAAAAAAAAAAAAATTTTTTTCTGTATTTTTAAACAATTATTTGACCTTTGACAAAAACAAATTGAGATATAGTTTGGGTAACTCGTAGTCAATGTACTTACGGTTAAGTGACACAAACGTTCTTTAAAGTCATTGGCTCGTTAAAATAGTCTTTAAACTATAAAGAATCTTTAACATTTAATTTTTTTTGTATTGAATTAATTTAGTGTCTTTATCATCATGAGACAGCTAAACATTAAAATGCATTAATTTAATTGTAATTCCTTTCTTTTAATAAGCGATATTATTAATTATTATAGATATTTGTGAGGTTATGTTATAACTTATAAATATTAAAATATTTGAAAGTGAAATTAGAAACAAATTGTAATAGGATGTATCAATTTAGAAATCATATAATGCGCCCTTGCGGTCAACTGGCCAACTATGTAAAAAATTGACATTTACCATAACCTCACTTTACCTAACTCCTCCTCCTGCATTCATTTCTAACTAGTGAAGTAATCCTTATTTCTGGTGGGATCCTATATTCCAATCCAGTGCCTATTTGGGGATTTGTTTACATTAAGGTGCGCGCAGTGGCGTATATAGAGAATTTTTTTCGGGGGGGGGGGGGGCCGAACTCAAAAATTTTTCTGCGGAAAATTTTTTTTTTAAGAAACTAAATTTTTTTCACACGAAATTTTTTGCGGAACCATGGTTTTTCTTTTGCGGAACCAAAGTTTTCCATCCTGTGGAAAAATTTGTTGCGCTGATGTCCGTATATCCCTATATATGTATATGTGTTTGGAAATTTCGGGGGGGCCCAGGCCCCCTCGGCCCCCCCCCCCTTATATACGCCCCTGGGTGCGCGTCTCGAAAAGCCGTTAGAAGACGATTCACTACCGAGTTACTATAGGCAGCAAGAGATGGCGTTAGTGTTCCCCATAGGAATACATTTTCATTTTAAAATTTCCAGCTAATTAATTAAGGGTAGAAAATTAATTATTCTTTAACACAATGATTACTAATTTAATTATCTATAAGATATAGAGCGAATTTTTTTTAAATATCTTTTCTTTAATGCGATTAATCTTAAAAAAAAAAATTTATTTTTTCGAAAATCAAAAAAGGGCTTCTATAAGTTGTAGATATTATAAATAACTTTAATTTGACGTCGATAGCTTCAAAATTGTGGCCGTTGGAAACTCTAAAAAAATTAGCACCTCGAGACCCACCTTAAATAAATATTTTTATTTAATGAAAAATCCGTCAAGCCCAGGATTTGAACGCGGA
Organism: Euborellia annulipes; assembly: GCA_023213315.1. Classification (NCBI taxonomy): domain Eukaryota; kingdom Metazoa; phylum Arthropoda; class Insecta; order Dermaptera; family Anisolabididae; genus Euborellia; species Euborellia annulipes. The sequence goes on from JAKCPI010024993.1 coordinate 9,478, forward strand.
TCTTCTTGTAGAAGCCGACATCCTAGCCCACTACACCAGTGAACCCTCTCTAATAATTATTATTATTATTTTATTTGAGGGAAAAGCCTTAAATTACGGTATAAAAACCCTCAATAGCCTACACCCGTTTAGTTACCTCTGGTGCATCGTGCACGCAGACACGCACCAAACCCATTAACCGGTATCTGGCTCGAGAGCCAACAACCCGGTTCCAATTTTTGGGAGTGAGAGGCCCTTCACCTCTCTACTCCCCAAAAATCTGGTATCTCCCTGAACATGCTCTAGTATATATAATTATTTTCATAATTTATGGGAAAATTAAAAATAATTAATTTTTTTTTTTAATCAATGTTCAACTTGTTCTATTGAGTATACCATAGTAAAGTCATAAATTTTGAAGAGTGAAATCCTTCCTTTTTCATCTCGCTTCCTGTTGCAAAACCAGAGAGAGAGAGAGAAAGAGACAGAAAATCAATTCACATCCAACAGGAAGAAACAAAATTATTGGTATTGTCTAAAAAAAAAAAAAAAACTTAATTGAACTCATTAGATTGGAAATTAACATTTTGTTTTTACTTTCTTTACCTATATATGTATATAAATAAATTTATATAAAGTATTGGATTCATGCAAGGGTGGATGGATCCAGAAGTGTTTCTTGGGGGGGGTAATCTGGTGTAACTCGTCGCACAGCACACAATCATTTCTTAATTTCGGTAATTTAAAGGCGCATTCTGTACTTGTTATTTGTATAAATACAAATCAAATTTCTAAGTATTAATTTCTAAAATTTTACATTAAAAATAAATTGACGGAAACTAAATATATCTCGACAAACAAAAAAAAAATCTGGTGTGACAAGCACAGAACACAACTTTCAATTTTCAAAGTTAAGTTGGGTGCTGTGTGACCATTACATCCGATTTTTTTTTTTTAAAGAATTTATTTCACATAATTTATTTGAAATAATGTCAGAATTCAAATATATGGACTTTTAATTAAATTATGCATTTTATTATTAAATTAACATTCATTTATCCTATTTAAAAATAATAATATTTCTCTCTCTCTCTCTTTCTACTGTACTCTAAAATAATAAATATTCTTTTTTTTTTCTAAATTGCTTCTGACATATATCCAGTCAAAAATTTATTTTCTATTAACATTTTAATTAAATTTATTTTCAATGAATTTTTAATTTTAGTTTTTTTTTTTTTTTTTTTTTGTCCGTAATGAAAGAATATGGCAAATAAATAGAGTAAAATTATTAATTAAAAAACTGATGTTGCCATCGATTCTGTCGCTTAAAATTTAATATATCCCATAATTAAAACCATCATATTAAGGGGGGGAGGGATAATTAAGGGATACCAAGCGAGGAGAAATCTTGGACGGGTGACTCCGAGGAATCAGTGTATGGAACATCTTCACGCAGATAAATTTAATAATAACACTGGTCGACAAATGGCCTAAGTTGCCGAAAAGATTGTGTGAATGGTGTGAATGAGAAAAAATATTTCTAGAATCTCATATCTTTCTTTATTCTTGTGAAAGAAAAAAAAGTTCATTTTTTTCAACCAGTGAGTGTACCGGTGTTTTTTATTTGGTTACGTTTTTGTTCATAATTTCGTTAATAATTAACAGATTTTTTTGCGAATGAATGATTTTTTGAAATCCAAAGAACTATAGAATATCGTAAATATATGTTTTTTTGCATTCAGGGATATCTAAAATTATAATACATTTTAATATATATAAATATATATATAATATAATATAATATAATCTGTTTCCATCTAGACGGCAACTTCATAATACCCCCCTCGTAGAAACCCCCCTCCTTATTTGCGAAGAACTCGGACAGCCACTTTTCACAAGCCTCTTTTGAGTCCAACTTTACACCACCAAGGGCGTTCACCATGGACAGGAACAGGTGGTAATCACTTGGCGCTATGTCCGGGCTATATGGTGGATGCAATAAAACCCCCATCCGAGCTCCCGTAGCTTCTGATGAGTCATCAACGAAGTGTGTGGTCTGGCGTTGCCCTGGTGGAACACTACACCCCTTCCTGTTGGCCAATTCTGAACGCTTCTGGTCGATCGCCTGCTTTAAGCGGTCCAGTTGTTCGCAGTAGATGGTAGAATTAAGTGTCTGGCCATATGGGAGCAGCTCATAGTGGATGATTCCCTTCCAATCCCACCAAACACACAGCAAAACCTTCTTGGCCGTCAAGCCCGATTCACCGGCCTTCGACCACGACCGTTTTCGCTTGATATTATCGTATGTGATCCATAGTCACCATCCGCTTCAAAAATGGGTCGAGTTCGTTCCGTTTCAGCAGCATATCGCAGGCGTTGATTCGGTCCAGAAGGTTTTTTTTGCGTCAAATCATGCGGCACCCAAACATCAAGCTTTTTTTGTATCCAGCCTTCTGCAGATGGTTTGGTGACCAACTCCCATCTCCTGGGCGATGTCACGAGATGCCACATGCCGGTCTAACTGGATGTTTTCCATGATTTGATCGGTATTCGTCGTCACAGGTCGTTTCCACCGGCTGGCTTATCCATGGTGTCGTTTTCACCGGCTCTGAATCGTCGAAACCATTCCTCCGCGGTTCGAAGTGATAGAGTACCATCCCCCACTGTTGAACGCACTATCCAAACTAATCATGCATAGCGTCGTTTTGTAGGTTATGTCAAGACCTTTCAAATGATGTATAGTTTTGTCACATACGAGCTCTGTGGCGCTTTGTACATAGCCGCGAAATTCAAAAGATAAAAAGGCGGAAGGGAGATATTTGACAACCTTATATAAAAATTTAAATAAATAAAGATTTTCAAAATCAATTCTTCGTTAAAACTTAATATTTTTTGTTTCTCATTGATATTTTTTATTATTTAAAAATTCTATTAATATCTAGATTAAAATCCCTAACGGTTGGTGAAAAATCAAAAAAATCTCTTCGTTATTTAAAAAATTAAAAAGAATACAAATTTGGTTTAAAAAAAATTTTTTTTTCTTTTTTTTTTTACGAGCAAGCTTTTCATTTTGAACGATGCAAAAAAATATCGATGCTTTTATGCCCTCTTTATTGTGCATATGTGTGTGTGTGACTCTCTCTAGGGAAGTGACAAAATTTTTTTTTTTTTTTTTGCATAAATATTTAACGAGCTCAGCGGGCTTGGCCTATTTCTTTGCGAACAACAAACGTTTTAAACTTTTTTTTTTTTTTTTTAGCCATAAAAATCCCATTTTGTTAAGCCTAAAATATTTCCTTTTAATGCCAATCAATAACTAAATGGATAGAGAGCGAGAGTGACTATTTATTTATTATTCCCCTTTTTTTTTTTTTTTTTTTTTTTTAATAATATTTCGATAACCTGACTATAAATTTTCACTAAATTACAAATCTTAGATTAGATGAAATTTTAAATATAAACTTGTTAGATGAGAATTAATTATTAAAATTTTGATTGAAATCATTCAATGAGAAGTCCTACTTTACTTTACTGGATGATTTTTTGCTTTTTTCAATTTTTTTTTTTAAATTTTTTTTTTTTTTTTTTAGAAATTTCATATATCTATTTTATAATTTACAAACTAAATAAAATGTATATTTTAATTTTTGTAAATAAAATTTTTATAAAGTACTTTACTCTTGTAATTTTTTAATTTTTTATTGATAATTATTTTTATTTATAAAATTTCAAAAAAATTTTATATATAAAAATTATTTGTAATAAACGCCCTCGGGGCTTGGCGTAGAGGTTAGCGTGCTAACCTCGTATACCAAATGTCGCGGGTTCGGACCCCAGGCAGTTCAATGATTTTATTTAAGCCACTTGGATACCAAATGGCTTAAATAAGAATGCCTGGAACCAGGGGCGTATATAGAAATTTTTTTCGGGGGGGGGCCCAAACTCAAAAAATTTTTCTGCGGAAAATTTTTTTTTTAAGAAACTATATTTTTTTTTCACACGAAATTTTTTGCGGAACATTTTTTCTATTGCGGAACCAAAGTTGTCCATCCTGCGGAAAAATTTGTTGCGCTGTTGCCTGTATATCCCTATATATTTATATGTGTTTGGAAAATTTCGGGGGGGGGGGCGGGCCCCCCGCCCCCCCCCCCCCCCCCCTCCCTTATATACGCCCCTGCCTGGAACTCAAATAAATATATATTATATAAATACGAGTATCGTTTAACGTCTTAAATGGCCTAAGTTGTCGAAAAGACTGTGTGTATGTGTGTGTGAATGTGAGTGTTAATGAGAAAAAGTGTGAGTGTTAAAAAAAAAAAAAAAAATTGTAATAAACATTTTTTTGAAAAAAATTAATCGTTTTTTCTATATATATATAATTCGCTAATGTCCGTGTGTCTGTCTGTCTGTCTGTCACGCTCTATTTAGGCAACTTCCCGTTTGAATTTTGAAATGGAATTTTATATGCATAAAGAGGACCTTCTTGGGATTACAGGAAAATTATTTTCATACCGAAATTTCTATAACTTTTTGAGTTATTAATTCTTAAAGTTATGTTTTCTTCCATAGGAAATGTATAGAGAAATATTTCTGTATTCTATGAATCTGAACAAATCCTCAAGCAGGCACTCTTTTAGATACCAAATGGCTTAAATAAGAATGCCTGGACCACAATATATATATAATAATCAATAAAGGTTATCGTAAAAGTCTTATATGGCCTAAGTTGCCGAAAAGACTGTGTGAATGTGAGTGTGAATGAGAAAGGCGAGGCCCCCAGGCTAGGCGTGTAGCCCGCCAAAGGCGAGCGCCGCGGCTAGTAATTTTAAATTTGTAATTAAATTGTATAATAATTAAGTAAATATGTATTTTTGTATTCTTATTATTATTATTATTTTTTTAATGGTTAATGGAGAGTGAAGATAGATAAAATGTATTATTAATAGAGTGTCATCATCGTCCAGAGGGTGGAGGGGGAGGGTCGTTTGAGAGAGAGAGTAAGAAAAGATCCTCTTTAGTCCCTTGCTTCTCGAATTCTCTGCTCTTCTCACTTGCTTTGATAGATGAGTGGAAAGACGACAAGGACGAAAACACACACACACACACACACACACCCGAAAAGAAAGATTTTAACCAGAGAGGTTAAGACAAGTATTAAAGAACTCAAAGAATATTTAAAATGTTACATTCCTTTTGTTTTTTTTTTTTTTTATATTTTCCTTTTGCCTATTAATAGTGATTGAGTTACTGGATGACCGAGCTGGAGCTCGGTGTTATTTTTTATATAAAATTGGAAAAAGCTAAAAAAAAAAGTACATCAGTAAAATACTAGTACCTGAGGTTTCCCAAAGACGAGATCAAACAGAATTCGTTTTGAATGCCGGAAATAGTAAATGTTTAAAATTTGAAACAAATCGTTAGAGCCGTTTTCGAGAACTGATGGACTTACACAGAAATATATAAACATACATTGCACGTTTAATAGTATAAGATAAGATAAAATTAGAATAGTAACTAGCTTGCAAGCGCTCGCTACGCTTCGCTCCGCCACCTTGTAAGCCTGCTGGGGGGCTTCGCCCCCCAGACCCGCCACTGGGGAGCATAGCCCCCTGACCCCTCGTAGTTTTTTAGGACTTAACGTCTTCTTTAATGACTTAACGTCTTCCTTTATGACTTGACGTCTTCTTTTTATGATTGTAAGTCCTCTTTTATTAACGTCTTTTTTATTTTCTTTTTTTTAACCTTCATTTTCACTACTCTTAATCTGGATCAAATTTCTTTACAAACTAATTTTATTTCTAAAAATAAAAACAAATTTTATTGTATTTTTTTAATTAATAATTTACATTTAAATGCTATTACTTATTTATTTATTTTTTTATTTTATTTTACAAACAACTAGAGAGTAATATAATAATACAAGAATAATTTTAAAAATTCAAGAAAATCCGTCGCCCTCGGGCTTGGTCTAGTAGGTAGCGTACCTACCTTCTTTACCGATCATCGCGGGTTCGGACCCCAGGCAGTCTGATGATTTTATTTGCGTACCACATGGCTTAAATAGAAATGCCTGGACCCCCAATAGATACAGACACTCACACTTTTTCCCATTCACACACACACATTCAAACAGTCTTTTCGGCATCTTAGGCCATATAAGACTTTTAGCGTTATTATGAAAATATATATATTGGGGTCCAGGCATTCTTATTTAAGCTATTTGGTAGTATAAAGTATTATATGGTCTAAGTTACCGAAAAGACTGTGTCAATGTGTTTGAATGAGAAAAAAGTGTGAGTATTTTTAAAAACAAACAAAAAAATCTGGTGTGACTGGTCGAACAGCACACAATTTACCCTTCAGCAAAAGAATTTTTGACATAATTACAATACTCTCTCTCTATACATTTCATAAGGTAAGAGAAAGTAAAAAAAATAAAATCCGTCAAATAGTAATGAGACAATTAAAAACTAAAATAATTAAATCTCTCAATTATTATTCTATAATTAATGATATATATTGAATTTTTATTATAGCCGTTTTTAACTAGAGACCAAATTTTGAATATAAACACTGTACAACGTTTCATTTTCAAGTCCTGTGAGTCTGCTCCAATTCAAGTGAACTAACCTCTAAGGGACACATGTGAAGTTTATAACATTTTATATGAAATGAAGCTGGCTAACTTCATGGGGATGATTGCATATATTACTAGCTTCATTGCATATAAAATACTACTAACTTCACTTAGGTGACCCAAGAGGTTAGTTCGCTTGAATTGGACAGTAGTTGAAAACTATAAGTATTCGAAACAGAGAGTGTTTATAATTTTAATAAATAATTAATATACAAAAATTAAAAACTCCATAATATAAATCCACAAAAACTTTAATAAACATTAAATTATATTTTTCTCACTTATATGGATAATTTTTTTTTCTCATTCACACTCACACTCACACACACATTCACACTGTCTTTTCGGCAACTCAGGCCATATAAGACATTTTACGATAACCGTTATTGATTTAATATACATATATGGGGTCCAGGCATTCTTATTTAAGTCATTTGGTATCCAATTGGCTTAAATAAAATCATCGGACTGCCTGGGGTCCGAACCCGCGATGTTTGGTATACGAGGTTAGCACGCTAACCTCTACGCCAAGCCCCGAGGGCATATGGATAATTGTTATTAACAATTTTTGCGCTGACGAAAGCCGAAACGTTGTAATAAAAAATAAATATACCCCTTTCCATTTAGAGAACTTTTCTTCCCCTCTTAAATACATTTGACTAATCCACTTATTTTTTATTTTTCTTGTCCAAAATTCCGTTTTTTTTTTTTTCTAGATAAGCTAATCTCGTTGTTAGAGATGTTTTTATTAGCACTTATTGAAGGTTGAAAGGCGAGCACTCGAAGAAAAAAAAAAAAAGAGAGGAGAGATGGAGGTGACAAATAAAAATCATAAATGGACCATCCTTCAATAGCAATACTCAAAAAACTCACTCGTAAACCATTATCCAATTTTCCCAAACTTTTTTTTTCCTTTTTACTAAAAAAAATAAAAAAATAAACATAATAAATTCACTTCTTTAAATGGAATTGGAATCCAATTCAATTTAATCTTTCACTCTCTCTCTCCATCTCTTTCTCTCTTCCTCAACAAAACATTTCTAACTCAAGAAGGCTTTTTAATTCAGAGTTTTTCAATATTATATAAAAAATAAATAAATAGTATATATTATTCATTCAATCAAATTGATTTCAAAAAAAATTCCAAGCCAAAATTATTTCTTTTATTGTTGCCGTTCCAGGCTGACGTTTCTGGGTTTTTAACTTGGCCAGCTCTACTAACTTGATGAATTAGAAAGGGAGACACTCTAGACAAATCCCAGATCTGATCACCATGCATAATTGACATAAATTGAGGTATAGGTTTATACACAGTATTAATCGAACCATCCTGAACCAAATCATCCCTTCATTTAATTAAAGATTATTATTAGAAGATGAACAGTTTTAATATTAATTTTAAAGAAAAAAAAATTTAACTGTTCTTATTAAGATATTGATATAAAAATAAAATATTAATTTATATTCAGATTTCGAGCGAGGTTGCAGCCAGGAAATTAAAAAAAAAAAAAATTATTATTCGTTGACGTTTCGGTCGCCAATCATGACCTTCATCAGGGCAAAAATTGTTAAATATACACGAATTTAGGCATTTTTATAAATATTGCAATCCATATATACATTTTTACTTTCTCTTATAGAATATAAAGAGAAAGTATTGTAATCGTCAAAAATTCAACTTCGAAATTTTGATGTTTCTCCATGTTTTAGACCTCCCTGAGACCAAAAAAAAGCATTTTCTGCATTATGTCTGTGTGTGTGTGTGTATATGTGTGTATGTGAACACGATTGCTTAAAAACCAGAGCAGCCAGATTAATGAAATTTGGTATATACTTCTTACATTAAAATTGTAGATTTCTATCAACTTTTGGAGTAAATACTTCATCTGGAAGTAGTATTTTACCTAAAAAGTTTTTTCAAAAATTTTGAAATTTTCAATTTTTTTGTCACATCATGATAAATTACCCTATTTTAAAAAGTTTTTATTCTTTGACATTTTTTCGAAAACCGAATAGTTTTTGAGAAATTGTATTAATATATTGATTGCACTAGGGTTAATCGACTAATCGAACTTAACCCTAAGTGCTAAATAAAAAATTTACACATGATATGACACTCAATTCAATTTGTCTCTATATATACAATAATTAATTAAATATTTGTCTGATTGTTTATTCACCCTCTCCCCATTCCCTTCTAATTATTCGCCGATCGATTTCACCTCCAAAGTTTTTTTTTTTTTTTTATCTCGTTTTCTTTATTATTTCATAATACACATTTCTGGATGGATCAATAGGGGATCATTTGTTATTATTTTGATAAAAATCTTGCTAACAAACAAATTACATTTAATGTTTATAGTGTTTTTAGATTTTTTCAGGTTGGATTAGGAAAAAATAATTTATTATTTATAAATATGTCTTATTAATTATCGGTAAAAATCAGGAAAATCAAAAAGGAATTTTTAGAGGGCCTCAATAAACAACAACAAAATATTATAATACTTTACCTTTAAATTTATAAAATAAAAAAAAAAAATGAAAAAAGTCAGCACAGCCGGGATTTGAACCTCGGATTTGTCGATTTGTGCTCAGCATGTCCTACCATTAGACCACAGCACTGCACTCTAGCTATTTGAGTTTAAAAAAAACTGTTTTTCTCCCGTAGCGATCTATTAAACTCAAATAGTCGAGTGCAGTGTTGTGTTAGGGCATACTAGTACAAATCAGAGATCCGTGGTTCAAATCCCAGCGAAACCTACTTTTTTAAGCCTTTTGAAATAATAAATAAATTTTAATTAATATCTGTTTTGAATTGATTAAGATCATCTATATTTCAAAATATAATTTCTTATCTAAAAAAAAAATCATGTATTCAAGGAGGCAAGAGAATCAGCGTGTGGAACGCCATCCAAAATTTAGCGAATATAAGAGAGAGTTGTGCGTTGTGCGACCAATCACACCAGATTTTTAATAAAAATTTCTTTCTAAGAGCTTGATTTTTTTTACGGTTATTCGGTTGTGGGATAATAAAACATCTATTATGTTGACAGACATTTTTGTTAATTTGCCCTCTCGGCTACTGAGGCCCCTTAGGGGTTTATTTTATACACCCGATGGCTACTTAGGAACGTTCAACACGCTGATTACTCGGGACTACTCCCCCCATTGACTCTATAGATTTGGTGTCTCTTGATCTAATTCGTTGCCAGCAATATAAATACAAAATTTAATATCCATTTTTATCTTAAACATCCTGAAATTTTTTGAATTTTTTATTTAATAATTTATCATCAAATTTTATCTATTTTGTTATTTTGTATATATTTCTCTTTCAAATCAAATAAAAAAAGGAAATTTTTTAATTATTCAAAAAAGAAATAAGAAAACAAAAACAAAACAAAAAAATAAATTCGATACATTAAATTGAATATTAATTTATCTTTTATTCATTTTTGAAATGTCAGCGCTGATCATTTTCTGAATGGTAAATTCAAATATTGATTGAAGAACTTTCTTTTTTTTTTTTTGAGGGTGTGGGTGAAATAAATTCAAATTCTCTTTCTCTCTTTCTCCTTTTTTCTTTTCATTTCATGAATAAATCCAAGCAAGTCAAGTAACTTAGACTTCATACAAAACTTTTTTTTTTTTTTTTTGTTTCATTTAGTTTTATATTAATTTCAAAAGTTTCCCGCCCCTACATCACCATTTTTTTTTTTCTTAGAAAAACCACACAAAAAATTCAAGTTTTAATTAATTTATAATGACGAGATCTCATTATAAGTCATAAAACTAATTAAAGAGAGGAAGGGGGGGGGGGGGGGGGGGGGTTTTTCAAATTAATTTGTATAATTCATCACCAAAACAATAATACAATATTCTAGCAAAGCACTTTAATAATAACCATGCATTGATCATAAAAAAATGTCCTCCTTCGGGAATCGAAGTTACAATTTTTAGAATATAATAGAACTAAACAACTACTACCATTAAATTGAAAAAAATTTATTTTATGAGTAAGCGAAGGAATTAATATTGTATAAATCACTTTTAGATGAATGATTAACTTTTATTCTTAGATATCCCAGCTCCTCCACTTACCTCTCTTTCATTTTATTTCTTTTTTGGCATCTAAAGTCATTTAGACCTACATTTAAAATGACTAGTTGTTATTAAAAGGCTTAAAACAATATTTTTTAATTAATTTGTATAATTAATCAGCAATACAATAACAATATTAGCTCTACACTTTAATAAGAAAAAGTAATAATCAAAAATAAAAAAAAATTCTCTTAGGGAATCGAACCCACAATTTTTAGCATATAGAAATCAACTAACAATTCATCTCATTAAAGTTTATATAATATATATATATATATATATATATAATAATTAATAATTTAATAATGAGTCAGCGAAATAAGGAAATATTAAGAAAATATTATAAAGTATCTCTTTTGAATTAATAATTATCCTTTATAACAACCTTGTAATTCTTAAACATCCCAGCTCCTCCACTTGCCTCTTTTTTTAAAGGTTATTTGTTTTAAGGACTTTTTCGGCATATAGTGTTATTTAGGCTCATTGATAGCTATTTCAATTGAATTAAAATTTTCTATATACTAAAATGCTATCGAAACTAGCATTGGTTTGTTATACATTTAAATATAATTTTTTTTTAAAATTGTATTTTTTATGTACTGAAAAATCCTAAACCTCATTAATTAATCTATTCCGGTAATTTTTTTTTTTTAAATTAACCTTTAATCTATAGGCCTACTAGCAATTATCACAAATCTGTTTATTTTCATCAATTTTTACTTTCTCCTACCTATTATATATAAATTAAGATATATATAGTGAGAAAGTATTGGATTGATGTCAAAAATTCGATGTCGAGATTTTGATGGATATACACGTTTTGAGGTCCCCTGAATCAAAAAAGTGTTTTTTGCGACATGGTCTGTTTGTTCAATTTTAAGCATGAAGGAATTGAGCTACGAGATTGAAATTTTATATTTAAGTTAAACACCCTCCGGGACCGTGAAAATAAGCTTTTAAACAAAATCGGCCAAAAAGTACTAGTACTTTACTGATATACTTTTTCAGTTTTTTTCGATTTTCTAAAAATTTGCTCCAACGATTTTTTTTTAAAATTCAAAAATCAATTATTTTTTAGATGCTCTTTAAAATGTATATTCTCATTTTGCTATTGAAATCTTCTGAAGACCACTTTACTCTTGTGCTTTATAGGAAGGATAGGAGAAATGGTTGCTATGGTAACAAAATATAAATATTTTTCCATACTAATAAATTTGAAATCTTGAATTCTAATATATCGGCGGAAACTAAATAAATCTCGACACCAAAAACCTGGTGTGACAAGCACAGTACAACTTTCGATTACCGAAGGTAAGAGAAAATTATGTGCTGTGCGACCAGTCACACCAGATTTTTTATTTAATAATTTATCAACTGATTTTATATAATTTAATTATATTTTAAAAATTTCATATTAAACAAAAAAAAATCCATAACGTATATATATTAAAAGTATTCTAATTAATACTTAAGGCAGTATTTTAACATTCTTTTTTTGATAGAATAAACAAAATAATAATATAAATATTTAATTTTTTTTACCTGTGCGTAATAATGAATTTCCAGTACCGTAAAAAAAAAAAATAAAAAATAAAATAAATAAATAAACAAATTCAAGTTGAATAAACAAATAATAAATAAATTAAATTTATTTTCATTTTAATTAATTTTTTTAAGGCTTAAAAGGCGGAAGATATTATATTTAGTCAGTCACTCAACTCGTAACTCGTTTTTGTTATCAAACGTTAAATATTAATTAATTAATTCTCTGGACGAATTGCATTTTCCAAAAATTAACATATTAAAAGCTATTTTGCATTATTGAATATTTATCTCTCTCCTTTTTTTTTTTAAATATACAAATTTCACCCATATTTTTTTTTTTTTTTGTTTAAATGAATATTTTCAGTTAAATCTGATGTGGCCTGCATATAACAAAAATAGTCACAAACTAACTAATCACACAAATAATAAAATATTAATTGATTTTAATATTTTTTTTATTTTATTTTACATTTCAATAGCACTATTTTTTAATATAAATACATTTTTAGTTGAAAAAAATAATTTTTTTTTTTTTTAAATCTTAAAAAATTACATGACTACCTGCTCTATTCATCTATTATTATTTTAAAGAAAAATTCATTTGTCATGTCAAATTGTAATATTCACATTGCGTTATTTTGCAAAGGGATTAATGAATTTTAATTAATATTTTTCTAAAAATATGTAATAATAAAAAACTAATATCCCGTAAACTTTGATTGTAATTGTTTCATAAATTTCCAAAATAGAAATTAAAATTTTTTTTTTTTTAATGATGTTTATTTTTTCAGAAACAAAATCTAATTTCTTATGTCATATTATATTATTACTTTTTTTAAATTTTTTGAATCTTTTTTTAAATATATTCATGTGGGTATTCGTTTTCTATGTAAATAGACATTCTAAATTCATTACAAAAGGTTCTGTTTTTAAATCTCTACTGATTTTCGAGATACAATCTGTCATTTAAATTATTTTATTTGTATTTTACTAGAGGAAAATTTAAGTTCTATTTTTACTTTCTCTTACACTATATATGAAATATATAGAGAGAAAAAGTATTGCAATCATGTCGAGATTTTGATGGATATACATGTTTTGAGGTCCCCTAAGTCCAAAAATTGTGGGTCCCGCAAATTGGTCTGTGTGTGGAAACTTTTGACCATGAAGGAAATAAGCTAGAAGATTGAAATTTTATATTTAAGTTAGGCACCTTCCGAACTCGTGTTAATAAGCTTTTAAACAAAATCGGCCAAAAATTACTAGTACTTTACTGATGTACTTTTTCAGTTTTTTTCGATTTTCTCAAAATTCTCTCAAACGATTTTTTTTTTAAATTCATAAATCAACTATTTTTTAGACGCTCTTTAAAAAGTATTTCAGTGAAATTTTTCGTGGAAATCGTTTTAAGTACACTTTACTGATGTGGAAGCATTCGTAGCTCAGCGCTATCTATGAATCATCGCGTGGTCAAGTTTGGAACTAAACTGCCAAGAGCAACTAAATATATCTCGACACAAAAAATCTGGTGTGAACAGCACGGTGCACAACTTTCTCTTACCGAAGAGTAAGAGAAAGTTGTGTGCTGTGCGCCAGCCACACCATATTTTTTTTTTTTATTTAAATTATATTTTTATTTCTATCAAAATTCATTTTAATTTTTTTTTTTTTTTACAAATATGATTATACATATATAATAATAAAAGTGAATAAAATAATAAGTAGGGTAGCTAGTATTTAATTTCCCTCGGGAAACTAATCACCTGTTGGGCCAAAAGCAAAACTCAACTCGTATCTATTTCATATGTAAAGTTTGTCTCTCTTCCTCCACCACCACACGCACACACAGACAGACAGACAGACCACCTTCCTTCTTTTCTGCCTTTAATTTGATTTGTTTTTCCGATAAAAACAGTTGGGTAAAAACTTTTACTCTCTCACTCACTCACTCCCTCGGATAACAGAGAGGAAACATCTTAAGTTTTTTGATTAAAATTCTCCTACGAAATTATTATTAACGACGCTTACTGCTTAAAAAAATTAACTCTCATTTTTTTTTTTAATATTATTTTCAATTTTTCTGAATGTATTTTTTTAAAGTGGGTTGTCTATTAAAATAAAATTTTTCTAACGGAGTAATAAATGTAGTGAATGAATTTTCCGACAAATGAATTTGTCAAAGCCCGGAATTGGCATCCAATTTTGAAAAATACTTGCCCTTCCCTAATCTTGTTAGTAGGTTATCCTCAACATTGAGTAAAATTATTCTTTCTCTTAAGGTTGGTCGGATAGTACATCGTAAGTCATAATAGAATCTAAATTTTTTTTTAATAAAATTAAAAATTTGAATGCCAAAATTCCTTATTATAATTTAGTCGTGACCTATCAGAGTTTATAAGTGTATTAAGTTAATAATTTAATTACCAAAAATAATAAATGAATGACTTTTGACTTGAGCAGTATTTCGCGTAATATAGATCTGGCAACATTGCATTCATCAACTATCTATTTTAAATCTTAAACGCCTTAAATTTTATTTTATTTAATATATTCCAATGATTAATGCAAATCAGTTTAAACAAAATGGACGATTTGCGAGAAAAAATATCGCAAAATGAAAAAAAAATATAACTGACAGCGAGAAAAGACAATTATGTTATGCGACGTTGCCGGACTGGTCTCACTCTCAAACCTTCCTTATTTTTAAATATTGGCGACTGTCATTTTGGAGAAATTTTTGGCTTTCTTGTTAAAATATCTTTAAAAGCCCCCGTCAGAAACTTTTGATTTTATTTTTAACGTATTCCTCGGAAGTGAATTAATAAAATGTAAGTTTTTTTTGTTTTTGTATCATTTGCACAGATGCCTATATAATTCGATATGTGTGCGTTTCGTCGACATTCCCCATAGACTGCATGTTAAATTTCATTTTTTTAAAAATTAATTACACGATAACCCTGCGTCAGATCTGCTTCAAAATTTTATTTTATACGTATGTGATAAACATATTAAAATTTTTTAATCTAACAAAGAGCTTTAATGTCCGAACAATCTTAATACACTTTTATTAAGTTTTTGAAGATCCACGCAAATCCTAATTTTTTTTTTTTTTTTTTTTGTCTAGCAACAACCATAGGGGCACGCCAGTCAGTTGGTTAGTTTACTTTGGAAATAATGCCTTGTTTTATTTCTTTAACTTGTTCTCTCAAAGGGATAGACACATGTCTATATAGATACAGTTACAGCATATGGCTTTAATTTAATTTCGTAAGGTCCCTTCATAGTTCCCAATTCTGTGAATAATTCCTTGAATTCTACGTGGGTTCATTTCCCACTTCTCACACCATGTAAAATAAGAAAACGGGAATACCGGAAAGATATATATTTATTCAGCAATATATATTTTAACATTAAACAACGTCTCCAAGGACAAATCAAAACACAACAGAATAGACAACCCACTTTACAATTTTAACCACATATTATATTTTATTTCTATCTATTCAAAAATTCCGCGCTTCCTTCTCGTTGATATTTTTGCCACCAGAGAGAAGTTGGTATGTTTGCTCGAGTTTTTACTACTTGGCCACAAAATCTAAAACATGTAGGTATATTGACTAATTGGCATTGAATAAGACTTAATCATATGAAGGAAATTTAAATTTATTTGAATAAATTCAATATTATTGGCATTAATATATATTTTGAGTGCCGTTATTTTATTTGTCACAATATTATCGCTTAATTTAATACAAATAAGGTGAGAAATCTAGCCGAGTGTCTGTCTGTCCGTCTGTCACGCTCTGTTTGACCAACTTCCCGTTGGGATTTTTAAATGAAATTTTGCAATCTTATAGAGTACGTTATGGAGAGTCCAGAAAAAATACTCTGGTCTCTAAATTCCTATAACTTTTTGAGTTATTAATTCTTAAAATTATTATTTCTCCCATAGAAAATATATAGAGAAATTTGCATTTGTGTATTCTATGAATATAAACAAATCCTCAAGCAGGCGCTGTATTCTAAACACGAAACAGAATTCGGTAGTGAGCCTTTTGTTAAAACCCTTAAAAAATGACCGATATTGGATGTCTTACTTGTAATAATTGTCTAATTTTACAGACCTGAAGATGTTCCAATATAACCGAAATCAATGTACTGCAATTGGTCGTCAGCACTAATAAATCCTCACAAATAAAATTAAAAGATTTTACCTTGCATCTCAATCTGCAAAAAGGTATTATATTATTTTCAGGCTAATTATGTTTTCAAATTTTTTTTTTTAATTATCAAAACGCAAAAGAATTTATAATATTCAAATTAAGATGATAAATATATTTACATTGGATTATTATTCTTATGCAAAATTTAATGTGTAATATCTTTATTTATTAAAAAAAATTATTATAAAATATAGTCATGTTGGTATTCGTTTTCTACATATACAAGCATTCCAAATCGATTAGAACTAGTTTTATTTTATAATCTTTATTAGTATTTAAGATAAAAACTATTCAACCTTAATTTTCTTTAAGAAACCGCATTATTCAATTAAATTAATTGTTAAAATGTATTTATTAATTGAAAGGAAGGGAATAATGGAGGATGTGGTGGTTAAATTTTAACCAACTATTAATTAATTAATTAATTGTTTGAGAAAAGCGAGTTTCAATTAACCTCTACGGCTAAAGTTAGTTCAACTATTCAATCGGATTTTAAGAGTGGTTAGATGGGTAAAGAGGGAAGGGAAGGGATGGTTACGCTAACGTAGAAAACTAATACATCATTTAGTTTGCATCAAACTCTCTCTCTCTCTCTCTCTTCGTTCCGTCATCAGAAAGAGATTAGCCTCAGGGGACCCATCAGCACACGGAATTTAATTTCTTTCCCTATACACACACACACACACATATACCTTTAAGAGCTCTCTGATACACCTCAAACTGCTCATTATATAGGGCACTCAGGATTTCCTCTAGTATCCATAAAAATAATATTTTTCTTTTTTTCTAACCCCTTTTTAAAAAAATCCATACGTCGATTGCATGCAAGTGTTTTTTAATAATCCACAAATATACGGTATATAAAACTACTCAGCGTCCGTACTGTTTGTCCAAATTCCCATTGAATTGACGAAATAAAATTTGCACGTTAATAGAGAGTCCAGGAAAAATACTCAAGAATCCAAATCCCCAAATGGGAGGCTCAAAAAAAAAAAAATTCAAAATTTTATCCATTGGAAAATATTGAGTGTTATCTCTGTATTATGAAAAATCTGGCGTGAGTGGTCGCACAGCACATAACTTTCTCTTACCATCGGTAATCGATTGTTGTGTTCTGTGCTTGTCACACCAGATGTTTTGTGTCGAGATATATTTAGTTTCCAACAGTACGGTCCATTCGAATTTCAAGATGTAAAATTTATAAGAATGGGAAAATATTTATATTTTGTTACCATAACAACCTATGAATTACAAGAGTAAAGTGGTCTTCAGAGGCAAAATGAGAATATACATTTTAAAGAGCATCTAAAAAATAAGTAATTTTTGAATTTTAATCAAAATCATTGGAGCGAATTTTGAGAAAATCGAACAAAAAATCATTGTGTGGTTTTATGAAACCACGATGCAAGTGAAACTTTTTTTTCGGATCGTAGATGTTTAAGGTGCGCGTCTCGAAAAGCCGTTAGAAGACAATTGAAATTGCATTTTGCAATTATTTACACCATAGAGAAGCGTCATTTTAAATTTTATTAAAATCGAGAGAAAAATAAATTTTAGGGGGGGGGGAGGTCCCCCTGGTAGGTCAGATAGAACATTCTGAGGTCTGAATTACCATTTTTCAATTATTTACACCTTAGAGAAGCGTCATTTTAAATTTTATTCAAATAAGGTGAGTGATTTGTGAACCCCTGATAAGGGGGGTTCCCTACCCCTAATTTGATATAATGATAATCCTAAAACCTCCCCTGGATAATTTTCTACCCATTAAAAAAAAAACACCATGAAAATCGGACCAGTAGTTTCGGATTCTATGCAAAGAAACCTGCTGCGAGTCGTCAAGACTTGACGTCACGAGATGTAACGCGACATGCTGATAGAAGAGCAAAAAAATTTGTGTCGATAAAAATAAAGTTTCACTTTAAAACTGAGAAAGTACATCAGTAAAGTACTAGTACTCTATGGCCGATTTTGATTACAAGCTTATTTTTCCGGGCCCGGGGGGTGTTTAACTTAAATATAAAATTTCAACCTCGTAGCTCAATTCCTTCATCCTTAAAATTGAACACAGACACACCCACCCACCCACCCACCCACCCACCCACCCACAGACAGACCATGTCGCGAAAACCACTTTTTTGGATTCAGGGGACCTCAAAACGTGTATATCCATCAAAATATCGACATCGAATTTTTGACATGAATCCAATACTTTCTCTCTCTATATATTAATATTTGTAGAGGTAAGAGAAAGTAAAAATTAAAGTTAATTAATTATAATAATTAAAACTCTCAAAAGAAAAATAATAAAATTTCATATTTAATTAAATTTTTTTTATTTTATTTTAGAACGGGAGTTAGGGCTGGACGGTAAACCGGCTTACCGGTAAAAACCGGTAAAAATTTTTTACCGAAAACGCGGTAACGAACCTCTAATTCGGCAAACTCCGGTTCCGCAGGCGGCAAAAAATTGGCGTCTCTAAAAAAAGGTAAAATATTTTTTCTGACGGGGAAAAATTCTTGGTTCCGCGAAAAAAAAATGTTCCGCGGCGGCAAACTTTGGTTTCGCGAAAAAGGTAAAATATTTTTTCGGACGGGAAAAAATTTTGGTTCCGCGGCGGCAAATTCCTGTTCCGCGGGCGGCAAAAAATTGGCGTCTCTAATAAAAAGGTAAAATATTTTTTTCGGATGGGAAAAAATTAAATTTTGGTTCCGCGAAAATAAAATGTTCCGCGGCGGCAAACTCCGGTTCCGCGGGCGGCAAAAAATTGGCGTCTCTAAAAAAAAAGGTAAAATATCTTTTCTGACGGGGAAAAATTTTGGTTCCGCGAAAAAAAAAAAATGTTCCGGCAAACTTTGGTTTCGCGGCGGCAAATTCCGGTTCCACGGGCGGCAAAAAATTGGCGTCTCTAAAAAAAAAAGGTAAAATATTTTTTCTGACGGGGAAAAATTCTTGGTTCCGCGAAAAAAAAATGTTCCGCGGCGGCAAACTTTGGTTCCGTGGGCGGTAAAAAGTTTTTACCGACTTTCGAGAAAAACCGTTTTTTTTTTTCATTATCGAGGTCGGTAATGAAAATCCATTACCGTCCAGCCCTAACGGGAGTAGAGTGGTGAAAGGCCTCTCACTCCCAAAATTGGAAGCGGGTTGCTGGCCTTTGAGCCAGATACCGGCTATTGGGTTTGGTGCGTGCCTCCGTGCACGATGCACCAGGGGTAAATAAACGGGGAATGTTTTTTTTTGTAGGCTATTGAGGGTTTTTATGCCATAATAGGCTTTTCCCTCAAGTAAAAAAAAAAAAATTCTTTTAATATATTTTTAAAGTTAATTAATTATAATAATTAAATCTCTCAAAAGAAAAATAATAAAATTTCTTATTTAATTAAATTTTTTTTTTCTTTTAATATTTTTAACAATTACAATTAAATAAAGAGATATATATTTTTTAATGAGTTTCTATACGTATATTCATCTGAAAAATTACGGTCCAAAATTAATGAAAGGCGTGGGTCACTCGTTGGTGGAGTCGTTCAGGAAGAAGGGATGCGCTGCTAACAATAATAATAAACAATTATTATCTTCAAAGAGCAATTTCAGTATTTTTTTTGGATAAATTCTTTTTATGTCACATAAATTTATTTAAAGAACCAAATTTAAATATTTCGATAATCAAAAAACTACGGTCTTTTATTCGGTAGAAAAGAAATTCCCAAAATTATAATTAACTTAAAAAAAAAAAATGGTATAAATATTTTAGAATTATATCTGTTGACTGTTTGTATGGTCATCATTTAATCCAGCCGTGTTGGTATTCGTTTTCTACATAAATTAGTATGCCAAATTAAATACAACAAGTTTTATTATAATATCTCTTATGGTCTTCGAGATAAAAACCGAGACTTAAGGATGTGTCATTTTAATTATTATTATTTTACGTTAATTTTAGTTTCTTTTTATAAATTTTATAAATTTTCAATTGGTATTTGTATTATTTTTTTTTTTTAAACTCTCCAACGCCGCCGTTGGTCGAGAAGATCTCCCTTTAATTATCAATTGTTTAGGTTTAGGAATACGGCCCCCCTAAGGCGGTCTGCATAATGCATCCCTTAGAGCAGAAGTGAATCGACCAATTTGCATTTGATGGGCAGTTAACCGAAAAGGAGAAGACGACGACCCTTTGATAATATCCACCCCCCCCCCCAACTCCTCTACCTTAACAGGTTTTAAATTAAACGCCTTAAGTGTTTAAAAGTTTTGCATTCTTTAATATCAATTTTTTTCAGTCAAAAGAGAGAGAGATCCTCTTTAACAATTATATTCAAGAGTTTATTTATTTATTTATTTATTTAATAGGAGAGGAATTTTGGGTTAAAAAGCCAAAGGGAAAGAGAGAGAGGGTGATTAGCAGAGATGAGAGCTTGATGCTCTTTGCACTGAAAATGGAGAATCCACTCTCACAACAACAACACCAACACTCCAATTGAGTACAACAACAACAACAACTAAGTTAAAACAAAACTTTTAAATGGGGCCACAAGTCACAGCTCATTTCGTTTTTTGTTTTTATTATTTGCGTTATTTAAAATATCGAGAGATTAAATTAAGGTCAAAGGAAATGAAATTAACAACAAAAAAAAAGCTATTTTAATAGTCTGAGTTATATATCTATCTAATACTATTAAACGAGCAATGTACAGTGAGGGACAATATTAAGTCCCACCCATGCGTTTTCTACTTGTGATTATTTAATTATTTTTAAAAAAATGTTATATATTTTTTAACGGAAACTTTCATGGTTCATACCTTGATAATTTCCAATAAAGATTTTCATTTTCTTTTATAAAAACAATGAAATAATCACAAGTATATAAGGCATGGGTGGGATTTAATATGGTCCCTCATTGTACATTTGTCAGCAAATCAATTCTCTAACGATTTTTTTTAAAATTATAAATACCGGGTGGGCCAATAGTGCGTAAACGGAAGATTGTGGGCTTATTAACCGACATTTTAAAATTTTCTCGATGGTGCATAATGTGGGGCCTTTAGGGCTACAAATTAAAAATATTTTCGTTCCAATTGCACCTCATATACAGGGTGGTCCATATCAAAGTTATGTTTTTTTAAATGGAACGCCCTGTATATTATTGCATATTTGGTTTCTACAGCCAATTTTAGTATGACTTTATGTCATGCAATGTATTCTAAAACAAACCGTTTAGCCGCAAATCGGGCTTTTGTGAAAAAACTGATGTCTGAAAAAAATTTAATATCGGGCGAACCATAAAACTTATGGGACTGTTCTTTTGTGAGGTTACTAACCATGAAATGTACTAACGTAGGCCAGATGGTTAACCCGGAATTATTCTTGTGTTGGGAGATATGGCTATGCCAATTTGGAAAATTTTAATCATGAATAACTTCCTTATTTCAACTGGAACATGCTACTTTTTTTATGCCATAGGACGTAGAATTTAATTAGCTTTCAGATGATATAAGGTTGTCTATATCTATCTTTGGTAATTTTATTTTTATTTCAAAATATCTGATTACTTTGACTTACGAATGGAGATAACAATTAAAATAACAATCCAAATGCAAAATAAAATGGTAATAAATGGAAAAGATATGCTAAATATTCGAAAATTTATTCAAATTTCCTTTAAAATCATTTATTTGAACTTCTAGAAAAAGAAGTTAGGGTTATGATCAGGTTAGGGGGTGCGCCATCTTGTTGAAAAATCATAACCCTAATTTGAGCAAGCGGGAATTCTTCGAGTAGTTAAAATAAATGATTTTAAAGGAAATTTAAATACATTTTCAAATATTTAGCAATATCTTTTCCATTTATTATTGCAATACAATTTTATTTTGCATTTGGATTGTTATTTTAATTGTTATCTCCAATAATCTTTAATTTTTTTTAAAATGAATTTATTGTTATTATTAATCACATATTAATTAAGAAATTTTTAAAATAAGCCTTGTTAGATGATTTATTTAAAAATCAACTGTCAAATTAGTTCAGCATTCTTGCAATAGATGGCAGGCTAGTCTAACAGCCGATATAGTATTAGTAAATATATTTTTATGCTTTTATAAAAGATACATAATATATAATAACATTTATAAAGTATTTATTGTTAAAAGATCAATGAAAATCAACCAAATGCATTAAATATTATTAGCTACCATTCTGACATCTCTTGGCAAATTTTTGAATTACTTGATTTTTTTGTGCATACGTTTTATGACACACTATTGGGAAAAACATTTCGCTCCTATTCCGCCTTAATATGTTAAATAATGCCGAAAAAAAAAATATTTTTATATCTTTCACCTATTAAATATAGTCACAATAGGAATTAACATGGCGGATTTTGCTTTCGACCAATCACCATCTAGCCCATGTTTGGCCAGAACTATGTTAATACAATGACTATAGTCAAGATGTCTATAAAATGGCAGAGAGCGCAAATATGCTTAAAATTCAATCGAGCATCAAGCAGCTTAAACAATTAAAATGCTTGATGTGCAATGCATGCTTGTTATTTTTACAATACCTTAAAATATGTATACGTGATCATAATATCCTTTCAAGTGTGATAATATATGATATAAGGAGGTCACCAAAAAAAAAAATAATTTAATTTTCCCTTTCCCTTTAAATTCACCCTATTTATATATATATACTATAATTAAATGAAGTGAATCGGGGTGAGTATGTCCTGATAAGTTTATTGGGGTGTAAAATGGGAGATAATCTCTATTAAACGAGATCAATGTGTTAGAATAAAACAAGAGAGAAGTTGACTATGAGAGAGAGAGAGAGAGGAAGGAAATCAAATCGCACCCTGAGTAACTCCACCATCACGTGATAAGAGATTTAATCAATCAATTCCAGATGGTTTCTTCTCCCTCTCTCTCTCATTTCTTTTTTTATCTAATTTAATATTTAAAATAAAAATCTCTGTCTCTCTTTCTTCTACTGCAATTAATAAAAAGAAAAAAAAAATTAATTTATTCATATTTAATTAAGCGTTAAATTGGAACAAGGGAACGAAAGAAAAAAAAAAATTAATAATCTTTGAATTTTATTCTTTATTTTTTTTTTGGTGATTTATTTTAAAATCATAACGAGCTGCGTAACCTGATGTGGATGTATTAAAAAATAAATTTATTTAATTTAAAGTTAAACTTTTATTTGATGACCTCAAATTTTTTACGCTCTTCTATCAGCATGTCGCGTTACAAGCCGTGACGTCAAAGGCCGTGACGCTACAAGCTATGACGTCACAAGCCGTGACGACAAAAATAGGAAAGTTGAAATTTAATATATATGATGAATTATAAAAAAATAATTGTGAGATTTAATTATTGAATTTTTAAATTGATAAAATATAATTTTTAAAATAATTTAAAATGATTCAAATACTAAATAAATATTGTTCTCAGTTTTTAACATGCGTCTATTGATTTCCCATTTTCCAATTATTAAATTAAGATTAAAAACGCGATTTTAATACCCTTAATTGAATAATTTTCTGAAAATTTTCAGTTAAACGCCTACGATCCGAAAAAAAAGTTTCACTTGCATCGTGGTTTCATAAAACCACACAATGATTTTTTTATTGTAATTTTGTAAAAAAAAAAAAAAAAACATATGGGAATTGGCTAGAATAGAGTTTCCCAACCTTTGAAGTTCATGGCACCGTTGGGAATAACAATATACACTAGGGACACCATTCCTTGAATAAAAAAAAAACAAAACAAATAAGTTTAATATCCATATAATAAGTAACGTAAACGATAACTTAACTTAGTAAACTTACTTGTACTACAGTCACTGAGTAAAAATATATCGATAGTTTTGTTAGTTTAAGTATAGAATAATTTTTTAAATGCTTTTATTTAACTTACTCTTTCAAGGTCACCAAATTTTAGTCTTTGCTTAAGACACTTCCCGATGAGTTAGAGGTGTGAAATTTGATATTTAAGGGTCATTTTTAATGACAAAAATTGTATGACCATTTTTACCAAAGGTGACCAAATTAATGTGGTACTTCATTTGAAACTTCACATGAATTAATCTATTTTCAAAAGACTTCCCGATTAGCTAGGGGTGTGAAATTTGATATTTAAGGGTCATTTTTAATGACAAAAATTGTATGACCATTTTTATCAAAATAGGACAAACCAATGTAGTACTTTATTTGAAACCTCACATGAATTAATCTATTTTCAAAAGACTTCCCGATTAGCTAGAGGTGTGAAATTTGATATTTAAGAGTCATTTTTAGTAACGAAAATTGTCTGTACCTTTTTATCAAAATAGACCAAACTAATGTAGTACTTTATTTGAAAATAAAAAATATATAATAAAAAAAAACTTTTTTTTTTAAATGCTTTTATATAAATTGAACTAAAAAAGAGAAATAATTTAATTATTCTTGTTAAAATTATTGAATATTATTATAGATTTATTATAGACTATTCTGGACTTAAAATAAAAGCGTGGGGCGCTTCGAAGTTTTTTCGAGGCTCTAAGAATATACAATTCTTTAAGCTTTCAATGTGGGGCCCACGTTTTTAATATTCAACAATTTTAACAAGAACAATTAAATTAAATTAATTTAATTCTCTCTTTTTAGTTCAATTTAAATAAAAGCATTAAAAAAAAAAATTTATTATATTTTATTGATAGGGAAACTTAACTGCAAGTGATCGAAACAAACGAGGCAAGTGATTTTAAATAAGAGAGTGTATTTGTGCCCTCGGGCTTGGTGTAGCTGACAGCGCACCTACCTGGTATACCAAGGGTCGAGTGTATCCAAATGACTTAAATAAAAATGCCTGGATCCCCAATAAATATTAATATATTTAAACATACCGGTACGAGTATCGTTAAAAGTCGTATATGGCCTAAGTTGCCGAAAAGCCGTAAAAAAGTGTTTATGTGTGTGTGAATGTGAGTGTGAATGGAAAAAATGTGTGTGTGTTTAAAAAAAAAAGATTATTTGTTTTAATAATGTTAAAATTGGCGCTGCTTGACCCAAGATTAAAACAAAATAACATAAAGATGGTTCCATATCTTTCCCACATCTAAAAACTAATTTCCATTCAATGTAAAAAAAAGGCCTTCATTTTCTTTAAAGAAAAAATAATTTTTTTTTATCTTTACGACAGACAGAGCAAAAAAAAAAAAAAAAAAATTATCATCGAAAAGATGAAAAACTTTCAACTCCCACCACTGCCACCTGGTGATCAAATTATCAATTAAATTCTTTTTATAACTTTTATCATAAGAAATGTCGCATCTTCTTTTACCTCTCTCTCTCTTTCTCATTTTATTGAGCATTATATGTTTCTAGTATGTTAATAGATGGCGTCTTTTTTTTTTTTTTTTTTTAGTTATAAAAAAAAGTCTTTTTCTAACATAAAAGTCTCTTAATTGTCTTAAAATAGACTTTAATGGATCCTTTTTAAAAGACATTCATAAATTCTTATACTTTCGACATTTTTTTTTTTTTTTTAAATAAATTTTTACACTCTAAAAGTTATAAAAAAAAAAATTTATAGATGTGTAATAAAAGACTAAAATTTGCTAAAATATTGACATTTTATAGGTTAAAGTATAAAATAAAATTTCATTTTTGTTCATTAAATTTATTAATAATATAGAGAGGAGGGGATTATTAAAATGTACTTTTTATTATTATGAAGAAAGAGATTTTTTTTTTGAGGGTTGAATTTGATGAGTGTAAAGTTGTTATTTGTGAAAAATATTGTTATAGATTCATTATAGTAATTGTAAAGGTTAAATTTTATTTACAATAAATCAAAAATATAAAAGGATGTTGAGGATATTTTTGGATATGAATTGGAGGAAATTTAACAATATAGAACAACAGACACAGTAGCGGGCAAGCAATGGCAAGCGCGGCGAAACCTAGGATGGGTGGCTCAAAGCTGAATAAACAAATTACAACAATTAATTAGAAAAAACACTTGGGGATAAGTTTTAAATTGTTTATTTAATGGCATAAATACTTGATATGTATTTTGAGACTCACAGTATCTACTAATATTAGAACTATTTGTATTATTTCTGATAATGGCACGGTAAGTGTTGAATTACATATCATGTATTTATACCAATAAATAAATCAATTTAAACGTATCACCAAGTGTTTTTCTAATTAATTAGTGTAATTAATTTTTTACTTTTTTTCCAATTCCTTCTCTGTCTCTCTGTAATTGGAGTTAAAGAAATATGGAAAATAAAATAAAATAATTTTATTTATTTGGCAATCATGAATACAATTCTATAATTAAAAGAATCATGTTATTTTCGCACTGCGATCTTTTGGCAGTTCAACTAACTAAACCAAGTTTCTCCAGCCATTGATTTTCTTTTTTATTTTTTATTTTTTACTGAAATCAAAGAATAATTGATGACGTAAAACGAATTTATATTCTAGAATCTATTGACTAAATAATGATTAATTATTCTACAGGCTTGCCAACTGAACAATTCCAAAGGGCTCAAATTTCCTTTATATCAATACACAAGATGATGATTATCATTTTTTTAAATGAATTTTTAATATTAAAAAAAAAAAAAACCTCTTTTGATGATGATGATGATGATGATCAATTGAGTTCAATTGGGAAAGGGCCTTTTCATCGTTACCAATAAATGGCCATTAAAGGGTCAGGTTTGAAAAGAGCCCTTTGATATTCATTCATTCATTTACTAGCCTCTCTCCCTCAAAAAGACAGGTATATATAGAGAGAGAGAGTTTCAATGACCGAATGCCTTTAGGTTGTCGGTTTATCCACTTCGATTAGTAATTAATCTATCAAAAAAAAAAAAAAAAAAAAAAAAAATTACATTTTCAATCAGCAGGTATAAATTTTAAATAAAATTTTTGCATATAGAAAAAAAAGAGATTGAAATTAATTACCATTTGAAAAGAATTGAAGCAAAACGAAATCTAGATAAACTAGCCGCTCAGTCCGCCTTCGCCCCAGGGGGGCTTCGCCTTCCAGCTGGCTCGGGCCCCCCCTCATCTTTTCTTAATTAAGTGCCGTAATTTTTCAATCAACTCGTTTCAGCCTATCATCTGTTCATTAGAAAATACCAATCTCTTATATTAAAGAAATATCTATATATATAATAGCGGAGTGTCTGTCTGTCTGTCTTTTATCCGAGCCCCATTCACGATCTCGCTAAAGGCCCCCATTGACTCTCGGATTTTCCTCAAGGCCTGACCTGAATAGTATACGCCTCGAGGAAATCCTCAACGTGCAACGATTTTGTTTAAAATTCATAAATTAACTATTTTTTAGATGCTTTTTAAAAAGTATATCAGTGAAATTTTTTGTTGAAATCGTTTGAAGTACGCTTTACTGATGTGGAAACATTCGTAGCTCAGCGCCATCTATGAATCATTGCGTGGTCAAGTTTGGAACTAAAGTGCTAAGAGCAACTAAATATATCTCGTCACAAAAAATCTGGTGTGACCAGCACGGTGTACAACTTTCTCTTACCGAAGGGTAGGAGAAAGTTGTGTACTGTGCGCCAGTCACACCAGATTTTTTTTTAATTAAGCGAAGCAGATCAATTTTACTTAAGCGAAGCAGATCTTTTTTACTTGAATCATGTTCGTAATACTCGGTTAGTGTTTTCCGAACTGTTTAAAACTTGTTAAAATAAAAGTTAAAAAAAAAAAATTGATATTCTTGTTATAAAACAAAGTTTAAAAGGAAAAAAAATAAAGTTTTAACAACACAACTATTGTTTGTTTTTTTTATACCTGTTGACTTTTTAAAAGTTAAATTTTTTTTTTTTTTTTTTGGTATAGGAAAAAAAAATAAAACAGGAACAGACTAGAATCGAACTCAGGTCTTTCTTCTTTGATGACTATTATCAGAACGTTTCTGTTAACCCAATTATTATAAAGGAGATAATAACTGAAAAATGGAATGTATTAAAGAATTTTACAAACATGTCTAAGGACTTATTCTTGCTCATCTTTGATATGTGAATGAACGCGAACATTTTTAAATATGGTGAAGATTTATTTAAACAAGTGAGTGGCACTCCAATAAGAAATTCAATGTCATCAGTATTAGCAGATTTGTTAATAGATAAAATACATCAGACAATCATAGTGAAATATGAACCAAAAATAATTTTTATTATGTTGACGACAGCTTCTGTGTGTTAAAGAAGAATAAAATAAATCTTATGTTAGATGAGTTAAACAATTTCAATGCTAATATAAAATATACTTATGAAGAAGAACGAGAGAAATGTATAAACTTTTAAGATATAAGTATATTAAGAGATGAAAACGGTAATTTAAAAACAAGTATTTATAAAAAAACCGAACAAGTCAGAAAAAACTTTGAGTTTCTATTCGCAACACCCAGAATGGCAAAAAAAGAATTTAATTAGGAATGAATTACATAGAATAGGGGAGAGGGGGCACATTTCAACAATTTTTACTTTAGAATTTTTTGCGAAGAAATATTACTTTTTAAACAAAACTTCTTAGCACCAATAACTAAAACCATCTTTGAAGCAGCTTCTCTATTTTTTCCACAGTCCTTTAACAAAGGCAAAAGGTCAAATTTTTAATTTTCAATGAAGGAAGCACTATGTTGAAATGTGCCCCTCCCATGGGGCACATTTCAACAGGGGGTGGGGTACATTTCAACAATGAATACAAATTAATAATCCTATATACATTTCAACCAAAATAATTTTATTTACATTTTAAAAGATAATAAACTGTTTGAAGCAATAACATTTTCGGCGTAAGAACTACATTATTTTGACTTTTATTAAAGAAAAATTTATACAGCTCGAGGAGTTCCTCCACTTCTATTTGGTTGAGGCAATTTCATTTTGATATCGTTCCTTTCAATGCACCTAATGTCATCCTTTTTAGGAAAATAAAATTTCCAAGAATCTTCTTTCTTCCGCCGTCTTTGACTGCTTTCATTGCTTTTGCATTTGCAATATTTTCTTCATTAACTTCTGATTTAATCCTCTTCTTCTTATATGTTCGCTCCATTTTCTTCAAATATGAAAAAGAAAATAAACTTTGGGCTAAATATTAGAAAATATCATATTATACATACGCCTTGTTTGTGAAGGGAAACCTTTCAACACTGTTGAAATGTGCCCCCTAAACTCTGTTGAAATGTGCCCCCGTGCAGTTTTTTTAGGTTAAAGTACTGCCATTCTTCTTACAAGAGGAGTTTCAACTTGTTTCGGACACAATTAGATGCAGAACTTAATAAACAATTAGGTAAATAAATCTCACTTATCTTATTAAAAAATTATTGGTGGAAAAACGATTTTGAAATCAAAATTTACGTTTTACTTTTTGGGTTAAAAAACTTGTTTCACTTAATGGTAAAGCAACTGTGAAGAGAAATGGAGCGAACTCTATTGCCAACTACTGTCCATCTGATAAATGTGTTAGCAGGCTTGTTGGCCATTATCAATATAGTACCAGACGAGAGAAAATCAAACTGTTGAAATGTGCCCCTTGTTGAAATGTACCCCCCTCTCCCCTAAATAGTGTCTTACAAGAAGAATTTATGAATGTAAACATAGAAAATGTTCGAAAAAAATTTAAAACAAATGATTTTCCAAAAGAATACATAGATTCTTGTATTAATGAATGGAAATACTATAGAGATGAAAATAGAGAAAAGAAGAATGAAGGCATTCCCATTCCTTGGTTCTATACCGTTGACTTTTTAAAAGTTAAATTTTTTTTTTTTTTTTTTTTGTATTACTGACAAAATTTATTTTATTAAAACAAAATCTACGTTGATATTAATTGTCAAAAAGCGAGAGGGATTTGATTTGTTTTGAAACTCAATGAATACAACAACAGCAATTAGTGTATCCGTTTCTTTGAAATGCATTTGAATTGTATTCCTGGTGGATTTACGTCATTAAATTTAACAATGCCCAAAAGCCAATCAAATTTTTTCTTTTAGTCTGAAATTATACCAATTTTAATTAAATAGGAATACTGATACAAAATTTGTATATAATAAAAAAAAAGGAGTATAGAAATAGGAAAAAAAATAAAACAGGAACAGCCTAGAATCGAACTCAAGTATTTCTTCTTTTGATGACTACTCGTATCAGAACGTTTCTGTTAACCCAATTATGATAAAACATAAACCCCAACAATTTATTCACTTTTTGGTGTAGGGTCATTAAATTTTTTTTTTTTTTTGTACTTAAAATTTTCAATTTCATCACACATAGAACATCTGATTTATTTAAATGGAGTATTTTGAGTTGAGTGGAGAGATGGTCCATTTGCAGCATCATCTAGCTAGTTTAATGAAGGAATTAATTTAGCGAGTTGATTTCATCAACTCTCTCTCTCTCTCTCTCTTTAGTCTCTTAATTTACTTGATAAATAATATCGTATTTCCCCTCCGTTTCTCTGGTGTGAAATTAAATAATACCAACATGTCAACGGTGTGAAAATGAAAAAAAAAAAAAAAAAAAAAAAAAAAAAAAAAATTGAAATATGAACATTCATAAACCTCACAAAGATAAATTTCTTTAATTTTTATTAAAATAAGTAATTTTCTTTTTTTTTTTTATTTATGTGGTATCAGAGTTTTTAATTTAATCTTCCTTTTTCATAAATTATTACCAAACTAATGAAATTAAGTCTATTTTAGGCCTAATTGAATTTGTGCTAATTACATATATACTATTTTGTTACCATGGCCTGAAGCAGGCTGCGAAGCTAGTTGAATGTTTATTTCCATATTATAAACATATTTTTTCTTTTACTTTTTACTTATATGTATATGTTAATATACATATATATAGAGAGAAAGTATTGGATTCATGTCGAAAATTCGATGTTGAAATTTTATTTATTTATTTCTCAAACTCCCAACAGGATTTCCCAGTTAAAGGGAGGGTACATTATCCATCGCACAAAGATAAAACAAATAAATGAAGTGAAAATATTCAGTACAAAATAAATTAATTATACCTACTTAAGGAAAAGTACACATTGAACATTTCTCTATATTCAGTGGTAGTAAATTTTCTCAAAATTCGCTGCAACGATTTTGATTACAATTCAAATATTAACTATTTATTACATTCTCTTTGAAATGTATATTCTCATATTGAAATCTTCTAAAGACCACTTTACTCTTGTAGGAAGGATAGGAGAAATGGTTGCCATGGTACAAGGGCGGATACAAGGGGGAATAAAGGGGGTAATTACCACCCCCCCCCCCGAGATTTGAAAAAAATACTTTTTTTCGAAAACAAAAAAAAAAAATCATTGTGTGGTTTTATGCAAGTGAAACTTTTTTCGGATCGTAGGAGTTTAATTTTCAGAAAATTATTCAATTAAGTGTATTAAAATTGCGTTTTTAATCTTAATTTAATAATTGGAAAATGGGAATGATAATGGGAAATCAAAAGACGCATGTTAAAAACTGAGAAAAATATTTATTTAGTATTTTAATTATTTTAAAAATTATATTTTATCAATTTAAAATTTGAAAAATTAAATCTCACAATTATTTTTTTATAATTCGGCATATATATTAAATTTCAACTTTCCTGTTTTTGTCGTCATGGCTTGCGACGTCATAACTTGTAGCGTCACGGCCTTTGACGTCACGGCCTTGTAACGCGACATGCTGATAGAGAAACGAAAAAATTTGTGTCGATCAAATTAAAGTTTCACTTTAAAAAATTTACTTTTAATATAAAATTTTAAAAATTAATACTTAAAAATTTAATTTGTATATATATTCTGGCAAACAAGTACAAAATGCGCCTTTAAATTACTGAAATTAAGAAAAAAATGTGTGTTGTGCGGCCAGTCACACCAAATTACCCCCCCCCCCCCTCCGACAAACACCTCTGGATCCGGCCTTGCCATGGTAACAAATTTTTTATATATATATATATATATATATATACCCTACAAATAAATCTTACATCTTGAATTCTAATATATCAGCGGAAACTAAATATATGTCGACACAAAAAAATCTGGTGTGACAAGCACAGAACACAACTTTTTATTACCGAATGTCAGAGAAAGTTGTGTGCTGTGCGATCAGTCACAACAGATTTTTTTTTTTAATTATATTATTTGTAAATTCCTCTGAACAACAAACAAGCATACCACCAGCAGGTAGAATTTTTTTTTCTTCTAGAGAAATTTAATTATCCTTCCTCTTTTTTTTTTTTTTTAAAGGTATGTAATCTAAGGAATCTCAAAAAGGTTAATTCCAAGTTGGAATGAAAATTAAAGATTTTATTTTCATTTCTCTCTCTCTCTCTTATCGTTTCCGTATCATGTAAAGTACGTGAGAGAGAGAGAGGAGAGAGATATTCTATTGTATATATATGGTGTTGATAATATTCACTTACACATGAAAGGGATGGGAATTTGAATTTAATGACCCGCGTATTGCGTTCCAAGCATTATCCCTCCACCCTCTCTCTCTCTCTCTCTCTCCTATATAGAACATAGTTTATAGAATGGAGGATTCCAGGGAGGTTTTGTGGTCTCTCCATAACCCCGAAGGAAGAGAGATCTACCGGGCGACTGTTGGTACAGATTATATATTTTATCTCACCACACAAAGAAATTTTGTTTTTAATCAACTACATAAACAACAAACCTACACACACAATTTGAGGTTAAATAATAATAATGAAAGAGATTTAATTAATTGTATTTTAGAGAAATGTCCAAAATATATTTGTTTTATAGTGCGAAGGACGAAAACACGCAATAGAATGTAAAAAAAATCTGGTGTGACAAGCACAGAACACAACTTTCGATTACCGAAGGTAAGAGAAAGTTGTGTGCTGTGCGCAAAAAATCAAGTAATTCAAAAATTTGCCAAGAGATGTCAGAATGGTAGCTAATAATATTTAATGCCTTTGGTTGGATTTTCATTGATCTTTTAACAATAAATACTTTATAAATGTTATTATATATTATGTATCTTTTATAAAAGCATAAAAATATATAAATATAGGCTAATACTATATCGGCTGTTAGACTAGCCTGCCATCTATTGCAAGAATGCTGAACTAATTTGACAGTTGGTTTTTAAATAAATCATCTAACAAGCTTATTTTAAAAATTTCTTAATTGGGGAATATGTGATTAATAATAACAATAAATTCATTTTTTAATTTAAAAATCTGGTGTGACTGGCGCACAGCACACAACTTTCTCTTACCTTCGGTAATCGAAAGTTGTGTTCTGTGCTTGTCACACCAGATTTGTCGTGTCGACATATATTTAATTTCTGCCGATATATTAGAATTCAAGATGTAAAATTTATAGACAGAAAAATATTTATATTTTGTTACCATGGCAACCATTTCTCCTATCTTTTCTATGGAAGTACAAGAGTAAAGTGGTCTTCAGAAGATTTCAATGGCAAAATGAGAATATATATTTTAAAGAGCATCTAAAAAATAATTGATTTTTGAATTAAAAAAAAAAATCGTTGGAGCGAATTTTGAGAAAATCGATAAAAACTGAAAAAACTACATCAGTAAAGTACTAGTACTCTTTGGCCGATTTTAATTTAAAAATATTCTGTCGTCCATATGAAATGTCTAACGTAACATGCAAAAAATATGCAACTACCTAGAATCTGAACCCTTTCGATTACCAAAGGTTAACACAGAAAGCCATTGTGTGCTGTGTGCCAGTCACACCAGATTTTTCGATTTAAGGAACCTCAAAACGTGTATACCCATCAAAATCTCGGGACCCACTAATCTTAGGGTCCCCTTGTAAGTAAAAAAAACATCTTGTTTTGATGAAGATAATTTTATCAGTTCGTTAAAATTTTTTTTTTTTTTTTTTTCTAAACTCCCTATATTCCTTTTCTATTCAAAAACCCTTTGAGGTTATTCATCCTTTTTTTGTTTTAAACAGCCGTCTTTTTGGCTAATTAATTAAAACGCCTTCTTCTTTGTAAGATAATATTCAGAAGAAAAAGAAGAAGAATTCTCTTTTATGTTTTAATGAAAATACACTCATTTTTTTTTTTTTTTTTTAATTAATTTCCTTTTTTTTTACCTACATAATATAAATTTTACATATATATATTCAAAACTTTAACTGATAATTTAAAAATTGATAGGAATTCACCACATACAAGAATTAATAATATAATCCATGGAAGAGTGAATTTCATTTTCACTTAGTTACTAGTTTAAAATGATTAAAAGCGTTATTTAGTTTAGAAACAATTTCTAAATGCCAGAAACAGAAAGGGAAAGAACGTATGTATGTAACATATCTGTATGTGAGATGAGAATTATATGTTACGAGTTGTGAGAGTGGGGGGGGGGGGTGAAAGAAAACGGATAACTACGCTACTAATACTATTACTTTACTCTAAACACTTTCAGTTTCATTCATGAAAGAAAGGATAAACTAGAGAAAGTTAGATTACAATGTTTTGAATAAAATCGGCAAACAGGAAATGACACTTTATTTGAACTTTTTTTCTTTGTATTTTCACAAAATTTGCTTTAAATTTCATTTTAATTGAGTAAGGGCCGGTTGCTTCACTTCTTATTAACTAACGATCACTCGGATTATATTAAGAAACTATAATTATTTCAAAAATTAATTTTTTAAACAAAATTGAGTATAAAAATGCCACCAAAAAAATCTCTTTTACAAATTAAAAAAATTGAGTCTTGTCACGGTCGCCAATACTATGATTTTTTAGTCTTTTCACATTTAGTTAATCTAATCATTTGAATAAATAACAGATCGCAGTTAACTAACTACGGCCTAAAAATGAAGCCTTTATTAAGTTTTTAACTTCACAATACCTCCACAAAAAAACTCATTTTTTCTTTTTAACATCGAAGATTAAGCTTGTTCTTGCTTACTATCTGGATGATCTGCTATCAATCGGATAAGTTTTCTAGTTGACTAGAAGTGATGCAAATATCGGCCTTAATGAAAATAGGTGCAGCCAAAACTAAAGCCTTTGTAACAATTGATTGTTGTTGAAAAAGTTTGAAAATATTAAATCAGCGAGGCAAAAAAATAAAAATAAACCTCTATTTGCTTAAAAAATACCGAGACATTTCGGGTCAATTTTATTGTCAATAATAATAAATCTTTCTGAATTTTTAAACAAAAAAAAAAAAAAGTAGGACGCCATCTGGAGTTGAACCACGGATCTGCACTCAAGATGCTTTACCACTAGATCATAGTAGCTATTTAAATTTAATAAATGACTTAATACTGTAAAAATCAGTTCAAAATATTTCCCCCAAAGTACCGCACTCTAGATGGAATTTACGAGAAACCCCCGTATTAATTAATAATAATTTATTAGAGCAAAAAAATAATAGGATCCGCCGGGATTTGAACCACGGAACTATAAATTTGTACTCAGCATGCCTTACCAGAATGCTGGACTTGGATGAAGCGATTGATTAAACCGAGAGCGGTGTTATGGGCTAGTGCTAGGGCATGCTGAGTACAAATCGGCAAATCCAGGGTTCAACCTCGGCGGTACTCTTACTTTTTTTTTGTCCTTTTTAAAAATATTAGTGATTCATGTATTGAAATAAAAAAAACATTTAATCTTTTAAATTTCATCTATAATTTTTTTTTTTATTTATAAAAACAATAATATTTTTTAAAGTTTTTTTTACTTCTCTTACCTATGTATATATGTAATATATATATAGAGAGAAAGTATTGGATTCATGTCAAAAATTCGATGTCGAGATTTTGATGGATCTTCACGTTTTGAGGTCCCCTGAATCCAAAAAAGTGGTTTTCGCGACATGGTCTGTCTGTGGGTGGGTGGGTGGGTGGGTGTGTGTCAAATTTTAAGCATGAAGGAAATGAGCTAGGAGGCTGAAATTTTATATTTAGGTTAAACACCCCCGGGACCGGGACAAGAAGCTTTTTATCAAAATCGACCAAAGAGTACTAGTAAGCTCTTTACTGATGTACTTTTTCAGTTTTTTTCGATTTCCTCAAAATTTGCTCGAACTAGATTTTTTTTTAATTCAAAAAATCAATTATTTTTTAGATGCTCTTTAAAATGCATATTCTCATTTTTCAATTGAAATCTTCTGAAGACCACTTTACTCTTGTATTTCATAGGGATGCCATAGGAGAAATGGTTGCCATGGCAACAAAATATAAATATTTTCCCATACTTATAAATTTTTACATCGATTGTGAATTCAAATGTTCCGTATTGTCGGGAACTAAATATATGTCGACACAAAAATCTAGTGCGACTAGCACAGTACACAACTTTCGATTACCGAAGGTAAGAGAAAGTTGTGTGCTGTGCGCCAGTCACACCAGATTTTTATGAATAAAATAAATTCGATTTTATTTTTAGTATATAAAAATGAATCTCTCAATAAAATAAATAAATATTCAAAAAATAAACAATTAAATAAAAAAAAAAAATCAATGAAAAAAAAAAAATCTCATAATCAAATAATAAAATTGGAATTTTATTCTAAATGAATGTAACAAAGAGATAAACCAATGCAAATATAGTCTGGGTAAATAAATATATAAATAGAATTTAATGATTAAAAAATATCCATTACAAATTCAATTAGTATCTCTCTGTATACCCACTATAGTCATACAATCAGAGAAAGACCCCATATATGTATAATATACATTGTATATATATATATATATATATACCTTAGTATATATTTGCCTTACTTAATTCTACAGTTCTCCGAGTGCATTACTTAAATGGATATAAAAGTCAAAGGACAGCACTATTTTATTTTTAATACAACAAATCTA
>JAKCPI010024994.1:0-34786 GCA_023213315.1 Euborellia annulipes
TCTTCACCTAATGAATAGTGTCTTGCAATCACAGCAAAAATGTAGCTCAGAAAAGAATATTATTTCAATTATTATTAGATAGATTGAAAATGTTTAAGCCCCTTATGGACACCTAGCCAGTTAAAATCTAGTCCAAGTGAATATAAATGGAACCAATTCGGACTTGATTCTAATTAATTTATATATAATCATAATGATTTGGTAGCCGATAGCTGGCCGGATAATCTTATCGATTGTGCAAAAATACAACATTACGGATTCCAGCCAAGCTAGAGACAAAAAATATAAACATTAATATTTGAAAAATAATAATGACTTCTTAAAAAAAAAACCCGGCGCCTTCGTTCGTCGGACTACTTCAATCACCAGGCAGGCAATTTTCGTGTAACCCTGATACAGAACTAGATCAATGAAAATCCAGATTTAATAATGACCTTCTCAACTGTCCAAAAACCCTTTTATGGACACATCTGCAAACTTAAGAACATATAAAAAATATATGAAGCAAATTTTGGAGGAAAAATTGAAAGTTGAAGTAAATATGGTAAAGGCGAGAAGGATGGGCAGGGTCTCCGAGGGTAGATCCAGATTGATTTTGGCATGCTTTTCGGATGTTCAAGAAAAATGGAAGGTGACAGACAAAAAACGCGATTTGAAGGGAACAAATATTTTTATAGACGATGATTATTCCCCGGAAACACGAGAAAGAAGAAGAAAATTATTTAAAAGGGCCTCTAAGTTGAGAGAGGAAGGAAGACACTACCAAATACTGGGCGATAAAATTAAAATCGAGGGTGTACTCCACCAATTCGAGTTGGTGGGCGGAGAAGAACAACTTGTCCCAAAAAACGGTTAGAGGTGAAAAGTGATTCGTTGTGGGGTTTCTCAAAGTTTAAAAGTTTAATAGACGATGGGGATCTAGAAAAACGAATAGGGAGTGCGGTGCGAAGAAGACCAGTTAAAGCAAGGACAAGTGAAAAAGTGGGAAATTTAAAAATAACGTTTTGGAATTGTCAGGGGTTTAAGAATTTTAACCAATCGCTTTTAGAAGATCAAAAATATATTATGGAGTGTGATTTGATTTGTTTATGTGAAACTTGGCTATTGCAGAATCCTACCGTGGAATCCCTTATAGAGTGTCATTTCAACACTGTGGCCGCTGATGCTGTGAAAGAGAAATCTCGCGGGAGAGCTAGCAGTGGTTTGGTTTTGTTCATTAAAAAGAAACATCGTGTTACTGTATTGGAAAAAAATAATCTCTGGATTTTAGTAAAAGTTGAAATGACGATGTTTAAATTTATTTTGGGAATAATCTATTTCCCACCTACAAGTGACATTAAAGAGTGCCTAAATTTACTTGGAGACTCATTAGATTTGTTTTCACTAGATATGGAACATGTGATGCTGGTAGGCGATTTCAACGCACGTATTGGTGAATTGAATCAAATGGATGATGATGTGATTTCCGATGTTTTGATTTCTCCTGAAAGAAGTTCCTTGGATATAACAACGAACACAAGAGGTCGAGCATTGGTGGACTTCATGGAAGAAAAGGGCCTATTAATTTTGAACGGAAGATCTTTGGGGGATACTCCAGCAAAGTATACATACATGTCATCGGCGGGTAAATCTGTAATTGATCAGTGCTGGGTGAGTTTACCTTTTTTGTGATCTAGAAATAAACACGCTAGTAAATGAGGAACTTTCTTTGCTCTCTGATCATATACCTTATGAGATTTCTTTTCGCTTGCCTTTTGGTAGCAATTCTGGTTCTTTTAATAGTGCTAATAATGACAATAGTATCAAAGTCGAAAAAATTGTATGGAATGATGAATTTGGCTCTTTGTATGGCTCCCTTCTGGATGCTAAGTTGAATGAGATTAATGTAAATACTTTAAATTGTGATCAGGCATATGGAACTTTGATTAATTGTATTAAGGAAGTTGCAGGGGAATTAGGTATTGTTGAGAAAAAAATAATTAGGTATAATTCACCAAAAACTAATAGGCCATGGTATGATAATAATTGTAAATTATTTAAAAATAAATTAAAATCTTTGTTTAAAAGCTTGAAAATATGTAATTTCGAACAATCACAATTGAATTTGTATTTGAAATGTAAAAAAGACTATAAAAAATTAATAGTTAATAGTAAGAAGAAATACTATGATAACATATGTGAAATGCTCGCAGACGTAAAGCACCCTGCTCAGTTTTGGGATATTATTAGGAGATTCAGACCAAGGGCTAGACATGAAAACCCTATAAACCTTGATATTTGGGAAGAGTTTTTTTCTTCCTTCAACGCTTGTATGGGGGACGCAAGTAGGTCTTTTAGAGGTATTGATATACATAATCCTGATTTAGATAAAGATATATCATTGGTGGAACTTGAAGGTGCCCTTTACCTGTCCAAGAGAAATAGATCCCCAGGGATTGATAATGTTTCAAGTGAATTTTATAAATTTATGTCTTTAAATGGGAGGAAATATCTATTAAATTTGCTGAATAAAGTACTCTCCAGTGAAATTACTCCGAAACTTTGGTCTAGGGTTAAAATGTTTTTGCTCTTTAAAAAGGGCCAGCGAGAGGACCCTGAAAACTATAGAGGAATTTCTCTAATAAATACTATTACCAAGATATTTACAAGAATTTTGAGCGAAAGAATACTAACTTGGTCAGAAAATAATAATATAATACCTGAATGTCAATCGGGGTTTCGTAGGAACCGAGGTTGTATTGATAATCTCTATGTTTTGTCTGCGACTGTAGGGATTGGTTTGAGATTAAAAAAAAGGAAAGTGTATTGTGCTTTCGTAGATTTTAAAAAAGCCTTCGATACTGTTGATCACAAACTACTGTATGACAAATTGTACCATTTGGGTTTAAGCTCAAAAATAATTAATATAATAGGACAAATCTATGATAACGCTTATTTAACTTTAGAAATGAACGGCAAGATATCTAATAGTATTAAGATAAATAAGGGGGTTTTGCAGGGAGACAGCCTTAGCCCGCTATTGTTTTCACTGTTCATTTCAGATTTTGACAGGTTTTTATCTGAGGCCGGATTGGAGGGAGTAAGCATTGATGCTAAAACCTCAATTTCGACTTTGCTTTTTGCAGATGATTTGATCCTTCTGGCGGATACCCCAATTAAGCTGCAAATGATGCTTAATAGACTTAGAATATATAGTGAAAGCAATAAGCTAGAAGTTAATATTAATAAGACTAAAGTAATGATATTTCGTGAAGCCGGAAGACCTCCGGACTATGCATTTTATTATAATGAAGAAAAAATAGAAATAGTTAAAAATATTAGCTATCTGGGGATACATTTTAGTTCATCGGGGAAATTTAATTTCGCTGCAGATCAGATGGTTAGTAAGGCAAGAGCCGCTACAGCTAACCTTAAGATTGTAATGAGTAAATCTGGAATGGATAGTTACTCAGCCAGAGATGCTTTATATAAGTCTACCGTTTTAAATGTACTTTTGTACTCCTCAGAGGTTTGGGGTCTGAACAGAGAGGACAGCATAGAGCGAGCACAGGTACAATTTTTTAAATCTCTATATTTTTTAAATGGATCTACTCCCGGCTATGTTATAAGGAAGGAATTCCAACAGAAAAGAGTTATTACATATGTTTTTAAGAGAGCCCTAAAATGGCTATATAAAATTCTTGTAATGCCTGAATATAGATTGCCTAAAATATGTTACCAAAGAATGCTTACCCTTAGTAATGATCAGAGTCATTCTATCGATTTGAACTGGGCCTGTCAGATCAAAAAGTTTTTCGATGTTTTAAATAAATCAGAAATTTGGTTTAGGCAGGACCCAGAAGAAATTAGGAGTAACATAAAAACCCTGACATGGGAACTAGAATCTTATTATTTCGGGGAGGACCACAGGAGAATGGTTAATTCCTCCTTTGCCCCTCTT
The DNA here is from genome assembly GCA_023213315.1 of Euborellia annulipes. Classification (NCBI taxonomy): domain Eukaryota; kingdom Metazoa; phylum Arthropoda; class Insecta; order Dermaptera; family Anisolabididae; genus Euborellia; species Euborellia annulipes. Next base: position 3,941 of record JAKCPI010024994.1, read on the forward strand.
TATCGATTGATCGACTATGGCCAGGGAGGAATTCTGGCAATGAGGGCTCCCATTCGGATGATGAGAGTCCTTCACCAGGCTAGGGTGGGCAATATAAAAATATTGTATTTTTGGTTGAATGGTTCTGGACATAAAATAAACCCGGAGATGGTCTGCTCCATTTGTAACAAATATGAAAATGAAAATTTATTTCATATTTTAAATGTATGCCCGATATACAATGCGTTGAGGGAAGTCTATTTAAGGGATTCTATTGAGAATGCTGAAGATTTTTGGGATATTTTGAGGCCTTTGAGCTTACAAAAGTTGAGAAGCTTATACAATTTTATTGATGGTGCTCTGCGTCTCCGTTCATTTATTATAAATGAATGAGGGGAGGGGGGGGATGGTTTATTGTTATATTTGTTCACAATTCTGCTTATTTGTACTTAATTCTTGTATTGAATTTTCTATAATTCTATATATACAATAAATAAATAAATAAAAATAAAAAACATATGGAGAAATTGGTATCATTGGCGAGTTAAGAAAAATCGTGTCCAAAAATTCTCTTGAGGTGGCTTTGCGTAATTTTAAGGGCCCGCCTATACGGTACTAATATAATCTTATTATATTAAACGAGCAAATCTTGTATATATAAAATATATATATATATTCAATCGGGTTCTCGAAAGCGGTTTTAACGATTTGGATGAAATTCACGGGTTAGGGGGGTTTTGTGTTGGCGATTCGATCTGTCACGGTCTTATCTTCGGCTGAGTTGTTTTTGATGGGTTTTTTGTTAATTGAAATAATTATTCACAGGTGGAGGAGGAGAGATCAGGTTACAGCGATGTATACAGGAGACTGGCGTCCTCGACACCAGGTCCCTGTCTGGAGACGAGGTGCAGTTGGGCTGCCAAGAGGCTGATGGGTCAACTGAGGGTGGCTGGGAACGGAAGACTTGTGCTCAGTGTGGGTGGGGGGGGGGGGGGGGTAAAATTCAATACAGAAGAGGAATGCACGCTCTGCAACCTGAGGGTGAAGGAGGACCTGTTCCACGTGCTGACCGAGTGTCCGATGTACAAAGAATGTAGGGATCGAGTTCTGGGGGTTGTATCAAGAGGAGAAATGTTTTGTATTTTGGAGACTGCGGTGATACAAACATTATATATAAGATCTTAAATTTTATCAGGGGCATTGATTCGATTGGAAATGTAATTTTAGAGTGAAGATGGATTGTGATTGGTGTTTCAGATTTGTATAAATAATAATGTATTTGTTTGTGTACCTTGTACAAAAAAACAATAAAAATTCTATTGTATTCTATTATTCACAGGTGGTTGTCTCGATAAAATTGTATAATTACATTTTTATTCAATTTCCTTTTAATAATTAATTGGTTTTTCAATTTTAAATTCCACTAATAGGTCATTACAAATATTATTATATATTAAAAGTTAGGCAATTTAATTGATTAAAAATCGAGTTTTAAATCCCACAAATATATTAGAATTTGGCAATTTAATTGATGAACTCAAAAATTGTTATTTAATTAAAAAAAATTATTATACGGTATTTATTTATATACCTATGACTATATACACATAATCTGTGGGCCACTAGAAGGCTAGAAATGCAAAACTGGGTGAGGGGGCGGGGGCAGGGGTGGAGAAAGATGTGGGGGCGCAGTGGTGGGGGGGTGAAGTGGTGGGGAGCGGTCAGGGATTAATATATAGCTTTTAACTGAAGCAAAAAGTTACCGAGCATCGCTCGGTGGCCAGGTACTAATAAAATATATAAAGATTAATGAAACTGAATCTAGAGCAAGTTTATTATAATTAAACCAATTTATTCCTTTATTTAAAGCCAAAATAATTATTAAAAATAGCACAAAATAATTATATTATAGATAAAATAAATTTATTAACTATAATTTGTTCAAGACTTTTAAAATCTTCATATGATTCTGATTAATTCGAGGCAAGAATGAACTTTTTCTATTCAACTGTTTAATTTAAAACAATAATAGAAAATGAACAATGTTCAATATAGATAACAATCAATTATTTAATAAATAAACAAAATCTTTTATTTATATTCCATGACATGTTGACAATCGAAAACTAACCTGTATAAATTGGATATTTGAGATCCATGATTGGGATTTCAGCCATAATGGATATAGATATTTTCTTAAAATTCAAACAAGCAAACGATTATAATATTGAAGGGAATAGTCTTTTTATAATTTAATAAAACTATATTCTTGAATTTTAGAATACACGAAAATAAATAACCAACTATGAGAAATATCGTTTCTTTCTTTAGAAGAAAAAATGCTAAATAAAATAAATCCGTCAGATGTCAGGGCAGTCACAAGAGGGAAGAGGCTAGCTGCTGGTTTTCCTTCTCATCCACTCATGTCGACTCTTTGTACTACTAAATTTATTACTTATACTTACACTCAACAGCAAAAATAACCGGACAGTTGATAATTTTTTTTCTTTTTTGATAAAATTAATTAAAATAAATTTTCTCATAAAATAACCGATCCAAAATATATTGAATTATAATAGACATAATTTAAATATTAACACTGCAATGGTCTTGCGGTTAAACAAGCAATTATTTAAAATAAAACAATTAAGTATCTTATTTTTATTCGGAATTAAATATACATTAATATGAGTTATTAGTTAATAGAGCAAGGAAAGCTGATGAGTTCCGGGAAAAGTAGACAATTGACCAGCAATGATAGCAATTACGAATAATGAGAGAATATTGACACCAGACGAGAGTGAGCTAGTTGAGCACAGACAGTACACATAGACACTTCCATATACTTCTATTCGAGTCTCGGCAGAGAGAATACATACAGCAGTACACATATACATTTCTTCTATTCTTCGATTAATAAAAACCGTTTGCCAAAAAAGTAGTGAGATCTAATGTGCTGCCAAGTTCAACATCATCAATTTATTAAATGAGTCGAGAATATATTAGTAACTTCAATTAAAACGAATGTTTTTCATTTCACATGTCCATCTATATTTTTATTGATTTCACATTTTTAGTTGAAATTATTTTCCTAAAACTTGGCTTTTACGCATTGTTATGTATGTCACGAATTACTAGTTACCATATCATGAGATCTTAATAAGAGAGGATGGAAGGGCTAAAAGGGAGAGGTGGAGGCCCTATCAAACAATAATAATAATAATAATTTAATGCGTAAAAGCCAAGTTTTAGGAAAATAATTTCAACTAAAAATGTGAAATCAATAAAAAATATAGATGGACATGTGAAATGAAAAACATGCGTTTTAATTGAAGTTACTAATATATTCTCGACTCATTTAATAAATTGATGATGTTGAACTTGGCAGCACATTAGATCTCACTACTTTTTTTGGCAAACGGTTTTTATTAATCGAACTTGGCCTTTTTTTACACAAGTGTTTTTGTTGAGAATAAATTTCTAATGTATTTATAACGAGACTATAGTTTCCTGTGAATTAATTGTAATAGACTGATGAAGAGGGCAAATATTTGGGAACTTTAGTCTCGTTATTAATAAATGAAAAATTTATAATTCCAGCAGAAGACACATTCTTCCTTAAATATATAAAATTTCTGCTACTCTCGGCAAAAAGAAACTTTAAATTTAAAAAAATAAATATTTTGAAAATAGACATGGTTATCTTAGAGATGAAATTACCTTGAGATTAAATAAAATATATATATTTAGGAAAAATAAATTAATAGTTATAAATACATGTATAAATTCTGATAGTTGTTAATTTTTCATCTGGATATAATTAATTCAAGATAGTCTACTGTGCAGATTAGCGAATGTTGTTTTGTGGCCTTTACGGTGAAATCTCACATGTAATTTAAAAAAGGATTAATATAATTAAAAATTCAAAGCGACCTCGGTATTCCTAGATCCCGCGAAACAATACCTAATACTGATAAACTTGATTAATATCAAGTGTATGTTTTGAAATAAAAAAATGTTATGTTGATGATGACTGGCATGTAAGTGCTCGAAACGCCGTTATATGACATCATAAAACTAAATAAAAAATCTGTGTTATGTTAAAACAAAAAAAAAAAATATTTTGAAATCAGAGAGAACCTCTATATTTTAATTTGGAAAAAATAAACGAAAGTGAATTGCAAAAGAAGCATACAATATACACAAGGGGAGAAGTACAAATAGTCTTACTAGACGCAAAGGTTGAATATAATTTGATTTTTATTTAATCTAGTTATTTCAAATATGTAGAAGCTATAGAATCAATTTTCTAGGAGTGGGTTTGCAAATGCCTTTTGAGAGATCCTTTTGCGAGAAACCCTTCTCGCAGTGATCACAGACGAAAGGCTTTTCGCCTGTATGAATAAGTAAATGGCTTTTGAGATGACTCTTTCTGAGAAACCCTTCTTGCAGTGATCACAGACGAAAGGCTTTTCGCCTGTATGAATAAGTAAATGGCTTTTGAGATCAGCTCTTTCGTGAGAAACCCTTCTCGCAGTGATCACAGACGAAAGGCTTTTCGCCTGTATGAATAAGTAAATGCTTTTTGAGATTACTCATTTGTGAAAAACCCTTCTCGCAGTGATCACAGACGAAAGGCTTTTCGCCAGTATGAATAAGTAAATGGGTCTTGAGATTACTCTTATCTGAGAAACCCTTCTCGCAGTGATCACAGACGAAAGGCTTTTCGCCTGTATGAATAAGTAAATGCCTTTTGAGATTACTCATTTCGTGAGAAACCCTTCTTGCAGTGATCACAGATGAAAGGCTTTTCGCCTGTATGAATAAGTAAATGGCTTTTGAGATTACTCTTTTGTGAGAAACCCTTCTCGCAGTGATCACAGACGAAAGGCTTTTGGCCTGTATGCTTGTTATTAGAAATAGTTCCCAAACATTGATTAGTTTGTTTTGATTTCAATTTTTTTTTATCGTTAGGAGAGGGTAAAGAACGTTTGGCGGCATTATATCGATTATGAAAGGTCACTTTAGAAGCCTTCTCGCTCTGAGGAATCATGGCAATAGGGGGTTCCGATTTGGTTTCAGCACCGTATTTCCGATCGCTCAGATGACTTGAGAAGAGTACTTCTTCTGAATGGCCTTCCTGTATATGGCTTTCGAATTCAGACAATGATAGAAATCCAGAGAAACATTCCTCACAGAAATAATCTTCAGTTTCATTCTTAGTTCGATTACTTGTATCTGGAAAAAAATAAATGTGTTAAAGAGATGAATTTAGAGATGAAATTCAATATAGAGCAGAAAAGTTTATTGTAGTTTTGTTATTTTTAATTGTGAAATCATTCAATTATATCGTTAGATAAAAGTAGTATATTAGCCCAGTCAAATTAGACAAATCGGTAGAAAAAAATCCCAGAGTTTTGGAAATGGTCTTAAACGCTTCCCTTAGACTTGGGTTAATGTGTGTCAAAAGTCCCCGAGGGGGGGGTTGAGCGGAGGGGGGTTAAAGTTCCCTTTTTCCAGTTTTTCGCTTATAACTTGAAAACGGTCCATATTTTGTAAATAACCGTCCTATAGTAAATTAAAGAGGACAAAATTTCGCGTCGATTAAAAAAAAATAGAAAATTGGTCCAGTAGTTCGATTTTTTATGGGGATCCAAAAAACAGCCTCCCGGATCACTTTTGAATACCTATCCCAAAAACTCGCACTTTTTTCGATTTTTTCCCATTTTGACCATGAAGGAGCACGTTTTCGACAAAGACCACTCTATACATTTTTAAACTAGATTAAATTTGCTACAATTCAAACAAAGTTTCATCTTAATTGGATAATGGTAACCCGGCCGCAATGAGGTTGTAGTTTTGAAAAACTGCAATTTTTTGCAAAAAAATCGCAGTTTTCCTTCATAAAATGAAAACCACTCATCCTAGAAACTTGATTAGTATTTCATTCTCTAGGAGTTTTGTTGACTTGAACGTAAACAGGAAATGATCCGTTTTTTTAAAAAATCGCAGTTTTTCCTTCATGGAAAATGCTGGATATCTATAAATCTAGGAGTTTTAACAAAAAAGTGGTCCAAGTAAACGTTCAAGTCAACAAAATTTCTAGAGAATGAAATAGGAATCAAGTTTCTAGGATGAGTGGTTTTCATTTTATGTATGAAATTTTGTCCTCTTTAATTTACTATAGGACGGTTATTTACAAAATATGGACCGTTTTCGAGTTATAAGCGATAAACTGGAAAAAGGGAACTTTCAGCCCCCACCCTCCTCGGGGACTTTTGACACACATTAACCCAAGTCTAAAGGAAGCGTTTAAGACTATTTCCAAAACTCTGGGATTTTATTCCACCGATTAGCCTTATTTTGTCTAATTGGACTGGGCTATATAGTGTGCTAAGGAATTAATTTTGAATTCATTGATCAATGAAAATTATTAGAAATAAAATCTTAAAAAACTTAATCCCTTGAATATCATAATGGTCTCCGAAATGGAGGACAAAGGCTTAATTTCATCTAAATTAGAATTTGAACAAAAGTTTTAGGAGAATGCTTCCAAGGTTATAAATCAAATAAATGAACTTACCCTCAGCTGATGTATTTCTTCGCAATTGAAATTTCATTTTTAAAATTAAATGTAATTTCCTATGTATACATTTCTTTTGATGTTTGTTCAGGAATTCTTCACTAATGAACATCGTCCGACAATCACAGCACAAGAAATGTGGCCCTGAAAAAGATAATAATTTCAATTATTATTAGTTAGATATAAATGTTCAAGGCCCCCATGGACACTAGTGAGTTAAAATCTAGTCCAAGTGAATATAAATGAACCAATTCGGACTTGATTCGAATTAATTTATATATAATTATAATGATTTGGGAGCCGGTAGCCGAGCGGATAAAGTTATCGATTGTGCAAAAATACAACATTACGGGTTCCAGCCCAGCTAGAGGCAAAAATATAAAAATTAATATTTGAAAAATAATAACGGCTTCCTCGCTCCAAGAATGACAATCCCTGGTTCTAAAGAAACCCGACGCCTCCGTCCATCGGACTACTTCAATAACCAGGCAGGCAATTGCGTAACCTGATACAGAACTAGATCAATGAAAATCCAGATTCAATGACCTTCTCAACTGTCCAAGAACCCACTATCATGGACACATCTGCAAACTTAAGAACATACAAAAAACATCTGGAGAAGTTGGTATCATTGGCGAGTTAAGAAAAATCGTGTCCAAAAATTCTCTTTAGGCGGTTTTGCGTAATTTTAAGGGCCCGTCTATTCGGAACTTATTAATCTTTATTATATTAAACGAGCAATATTCTTGTATATATATATCCAATCGGGTTCTCGAAAACGGCTCTAGGATTTGGATGAAATTCACGGGTTAGGAGGGTTTTTGTGTTGGCGATTCGATTGTCAGGTCTCATCTTCGGCTGAGTTGTTTTTGATGGGATTTTGTTATTTGTGCGGGGTATAAGGAGAGGTGCCGGAGGTGGGGTGAAGTGACGAGGGTCCGATGTAAAAAATTAGGGATGAGTTCTGGGGTTGGGTATCATGAGGAGAAATGTTTTGTATTTTGGGAGACTGCGGTGATACAAAGATTATATATAAGATCTTAGATTTTAACTGAGGCAGATTCTGATTGGAAAAGTTTTAGATGTGAAGAGGTTTGCCATAAGTGCTAATCATGATATATATAATAAATAATGAAACTGAACCTAGTGGAAGTTCATTATAATTAAACCAATTTATTCTTTTATTTAAAGCCAAAATAATTATTAAAAATAACACAAAATAATTATATTATAGATAAAAATAAATTTATTAAATATAGTTAATCTGTTCAAGATTTTTAAAATCTGCATATAGATTCTGATCAATTCGAGGCAAGAATGAACTTTTTCTATTTAACTGTTTAATTTAAAACAATAATAGAAAATTAACAATGTTCAATATAGATGACAATTAATTATTTAATAAATAAACAAAATCTTTTATTTATATTCCATGACCAAGAGGAAAACTAACCTGTATAAATTGGATATTTGTGTTCCATGATTGCAATTTCAGCCATAATGGATATATTTTCTTCAAATTCAAACAAGCAAAGATATATAATATTGAATGGAATAGTCTTTTTATAATTTAATAAAACTATATTCTTGAATTATTAGTATACTCGGAAATAAAATAACATAAATGAGAAATATAGTTTCTTTCTTTAGATGAAATAATGCAAAATAGAATAAATCCGCCAGATGTCAGGGCAGTCAGTGTTGCCAACGATTTGATTTATAAAACCGCTAGATCGGTCTTCCAAAATAGCCAGAAACCGCTAGATTTCCGATCCTAGCGCCATCTAGCGGTAGACTCAAAAAGTGAATAATTGCTCTCACAAGAAATGCAGTGAGAATATTTTTTTTATGTGATTTAAATTTACTTATCACAATTTTTTTTACTAAATAAACTTTTTTAGCTTTTTAATAATAATAATACTCGATGATGAATAAAAGCAATATGGTATTTAAAAAAAAATTATTAATAAATTAGAAAACTGCAATACAAAATATTTTTAATTAGAAAATCAAATTTACATAGTTTCTGTGCCCCACACATTTTGATTAAGTATTAGATTATCTTGTACTTTTTAGAAAAGTTTTTTTTTTTAATATAATTAAGACAGTCTTTTATTATTAAGAGTGATAAAAAACAGGTTTTATTTACTTTATATTTTTTATTTTTTATTTAATGTCTTTATGTTTTGGATTAGACAGTATACCTATATTTTATATTTTTTTTGACTGTCAAGGTAGGGTAATAGACGCACTTATAGTGTATGTGTTGCAAGGGCGGATCAGGGGGGGGGGGAGGGGGCGATCGCCTCCCCCCCCCCCCCATACAGGCCTGTGCCTGGCGGGAGTGTAACACGTGCGTCGCACGCAGAGGCCAAAAAACGGCGGCCAAATCGACAGGGAATTTATATCAATTTTTTTTTTTTTTTTTATTTTAATGAACTTAAATATGAGATATGAAATTTTTAAAAAAAAAATTTGACCCCCCCCCCCCTGCCCTGCTTGGACAATTCGATCGCGACACACTTTCGACTGTCATCATCATCGAGTATACAGTCCTAAGACTGGTTTGATGCAACAATCCGTCTCCACTCGACTCTGTCCCCCGCCAGCTGTTTGACCTCTCTAAATGTCTGGCATCCCATATCCCCAATTATTTGGTTGAAATATTCTAATCTGGGTCTTCCCCTTCCCCTTTTCTTTCCCACCTCCCCCTCCAAGATATCCCTAAGCAGTCCCCCATGTCTCAGTGTGTGCCCCATCATCTGACCTCTTCTCTTCCTCAGACTCCTCCACAAGGTTCTTTTTTCTCCGATTCTTCTAAGAACTTCTTCATTTGTAATTTTATCCATCCAATTGATATTCATCATTCTTCTGTAGCACCACATTTCGAAAGCCTCCAATCTCTTTCTCTCCGCTTTTCCAATTGTCCAGGTTTCACACCCGTACATGGCTATGCTCCATACATATGTCTTCAATAGCAACTTCCTGTTTTCTAAGCTGATTGAGGAGGAGCATAGTAGTTTTTGTTTTGAATTAAACCCCATTTTTGCTTGGGCAATTCTTGATTTAATTTCGTTTTCGCTCCTCCCATCCCATGTTATTTTACTTCCTAGGTAGCGGAATTCCTTAACTCCTTCTAGGTTTTCTTGGTTAATTTTGATGCATTCCTGTCTCGTTTGTTCTTTTTTTGTACATACTAGGACCTTGGTTTTATTCTTGTTTATTTTCATTTTGATTTCTTCTATTATGATTTGGTTAATTCCATTCAGGGCGTCCTCTAATTCTTTTTTATTGCTTCCTAGAAGGGCAATGTCATCGGCAAATCTTAACATAGCGATCTTTTGACCTTGGATTTCGATACCTGTATCAATTTTGTCTTTGAATTCTTTAATCGCTTCTTCTATGTATAAGTTGAAAATCATGGGTGACAGCACACATCCTTGTCTTACACCTTTATTTTGGCTTCTTCACCACTCCAATATTTATAATTGCCGTCTGGTTTTGATAGGATTGTAGATTAGTCTTCTCTCTCTGAATTTTATTCCCGCCTGTTTTAATATTTTACAACATAGTTTCCCAAGAGCGCTACACCGCTGCTCTTCACCTAAGTGTATGTAATCTGATGAGACAGATTCTCCCGATAAAGCCCCTATTATTAGTCGAAGTGGCTTCAAATTCGCGCCATGAGTTTGGTGTAGGGTTTTTGAATGAGCCAATCTGTGTGTTGGCACCTCTGAATTTCGAAGAGATGAGATGACATGTTTTGGAACAAAAGAAGTTAGTTTAAGTTTATAGATGAAAGTGGTCAAATAATTGTTATTGTATAGTCAAGTTATTGTCTGAGTTATTGTTTGTATTTGGAAAAGTTTTGTTATATATATATATATAATCTTCAAGTTGTTATTAAATATTAATTGTTAAAACGAATTTATTAACCCATTTATTTCCTTTGTTAACATTCGTTCAGGATTCAAATTCGAATCCCCATACCTTAATCTAATATTGAATAAGTAATTCGACACCTATAGCATTTTTAAATTTCCTTATTTTAACTTTTTAAGTGGTGGAATTGAGGATTATATAGTACTCACCCAAGTCACAAAAACATGCAAAATTTATCTCCAGCAGACGTTTTTACATTTGGAATCATTATACTGGTAAAGAAGCTATTTCAACAGAACAATTTCAATTACATTGTCCTTCGTTCTACCTTCATTTTATATATATAGAACCCACCATCCCACTCAAAAAATAAATACATTTCATTCTGTTAAATTACGCAAACTTTTCTCTATAAAAATAATTAAGACTAAAAAGTAAAATAAATAATTTATATTTTAAACAACTAAAAAACACGCTTCTAAAAAGTACAAAATAATGTATAGTCCAGTAAATAAGGGATCCAAAAAGTGGGTTCAGCTTACTTAATTGCGTGAAAAGATTTTTTATCTAGGATCGTTTGGATATGGTGTGGGTATGCCAAATCTAAGTAAGCGACCCTTGAAAGTGTGGCGGAAAACTTTGGTGGCCGAAAAACCTCGAAATTTTCGGATATTATAACTAACCGTCCTATAGTAAATTAAAGATGACAAAATTTTACATCGATTAAAAAAGAAATGCAAAATTGTTCCAGTAGTTCGATTTTTAATGGGGATCCAAAAACCGCCCCCGGATCACTTTTGAATATCCCAAAAACTCGCACTTTTTTCGATTTTTTTCCCATTTTGACCCATGAAGGAGCACGTTCTCGACAAAGACCACTTTATACATTATTAAACTAGATTAAATTTGCTACAGTGGAATCAAAGTTTCTTCTTAATTGGATAATGGTAACCCGTGCCGCAATGAGGTTGAAGTTTTGAAAAAACTGCAATTTTTTGTAAAACCTCTCTATCTTGAAAACCATTAATCGAAGAGATTTTATTCAAAGGAGATTTTTTGTAGAGAATTAAATTTTCTACAAATTTTCTCTTTAAGTTTATTTGATTAAGTTAATATTTTAGTCAATAATAGAAAATTTTTTATGTTGATAAATCTTTAAACCCTCTATCTTGAAAACCATTAATCGGAGAGATTTTATTCAAAGGGCCTTTTTTGTAGAAAATTAAATTTTCTACAAATTTTCTCTTTAGGTTTATTCGATTAAGTTAATATTTTAGCCAATAAGAGAAAATTTTTTATGTTGATAAATCTTTAAACCCCTCTATCTTGAAAACCATTAATCAGAGAGATTTTATTCAAAGGGCCTTTTTTGTAGAGAATTAAATTTTCTACAAATTTTCTTTTAGGTTTATTCGATTAAGTTAATATTTTAGCCAATAAGAGAGATTAAATGTGAATTATCATCTAAAATTGACTTTCTATGAACATAATTTTGCAAATTTTCAAGGTACAACAATTTCCCTACACCTAGAAAAACAATTTTTTGAATAATTTTATTTAGAGAGATTTTGAATGGTTAATCGAAATATATAATTGAAAAGTTTTTGTTTTGCCGAGAGTAGCAGAGTTGTTGATTCACAAAGAGAAACAAAGAGGTTGTCCTCTGCTTGATGCAAATAAACATATACACATATATATCAAGATGATATATCTGTATATATATTATTTATTTGTTTGAGACTATAGTTTCGAAGACTTGGTCTTCATCATCAGTCTTTCTTCAATTATAAATGTTTTTCATGGAGTCAATATCATATGGATATTGAAAACTTGGTGTTCCTTCGTCACGCTGGAAGGCTAGGAACTCCATAGATATTGACTCCATGAAAAACATTTATAATTGAAGAAAGACTGATGATGAAGACCAAGTCTTCGAAACTATAGTCTCAAACAAATAAATAATATATATACAGATATATCATCTTGATATATATGTGTATATGTTTATTTGCATCAAGCAGAGGACAACCTCTTTGTTTCTCTTTGTGAAATATATAAATTTAAAACTTCATCATTTTATAATAATTTTCATTGTTTTAACAAATTGACGTGTTCTTGTCCTTGTCAAACTACTTAGTGTCAAGTACTAGCTGCAAGGCCCGCCTTCGGTGGGCCTCTTGCTAGCCAAGGGGCTTCGCCCCCTGGACCCCCCGTCACTTGAACACTCCCTCTCCTCCATCTTCAACGACTCTCCATCCCACCGACCCTCTCCCCAACCCCGGAACTTCTCCCCCGCCTCTGATCACCCTCCAACCCACTAAACCTACCCCCTGGACTCCCCACCAATGGAGACCGCATCCCCTGGATCCCCAACCCTCACCCATGGACCCCACCTCCCAACCCCACATAGGTATGTATATATAGGTACAGACATAGGCACAAATCCCCCTTAGTAGCCCCCTGGACCCCCACCCCATGAATCCCCACCCTTGGACCCTGTACCTCCTGGACCCCAACCCCACCCCTGGGGACATACAAACATACAGGGACAAATGCCCTTTAGTAGTATGTGATGATATAGGTACAGACACAGGCCCTCTAGTACCCCTGGACCCCCACATCCCTGACTCCCCACGCCCTGGACCCCACCTTCAAACCCCTGCCCCTGGACCCCAACCCCCACCCCCTGGGGGACGGACAAACATAGGTATATATACAGGCACAAATGCCCTTTAGTAGCCCCCTGGATATAGGTACAGACACAGAAAGAAATACCCTTTAGTACCTGCCAACCCCCACCCCTGGACCCCCACCTCCCACCCCCTGGGGGGGACGGACATAGGTACATAGGTAGGTACAGAGGCAGGCACAAATGCGCTTTAGTAGTATAGGATAACATTTTTGATACCTCTCTATGGTCCAACAATTAATTTAATTACAATACTACAAAGATAAGGAGGGTTAATTAAATTTTAATCTGATAAAATGTCTTCCTTAATAGAAGGCGTTTCAATTTTTCATTACAACCAATTTTGGAAAAAGGGATTTAAAAGTGATGTAAGTGTCGTTAAATTAAATCAAATAAGCGGGATTATGCGAGGTATGTGAAAATTGGTCCAACACTTTCGTTTTCTCTCAAATTGTGAATCTGCTCCATTCAATCCTTGAATTTCGAGAGAGATGGAGATATGTGTGTTTTACTGTTTTAATCTCATCCCGTTTTATGAGCTGTAACGTGATTTTATTCCTCTACCTGATTCCAATTCGCCATCTTAATTCGTTAAATTAAATTCACGACGATCCGCTACAAATGACATGTTTCAATTGGCAGACATTATTTTTATGGAATCAAATCAATTTTATTATTTTAAATAATAATTTTTCTTACATTTTCTATTTGTGATTCAAATTTAGTTATAGGTAGTTTAGATGTAAGTCGTATAAATGTCTATAAAAGAGAAAATGGAACCAACGAGTTTTCTTAATTTTTTCCCCTTCATAATATAAAGAGTTAAATGAGATTAGGGCTCTCAGACCATTATTTTCGGACTATCAGAGATGTTATTTTAAAGATTTTAAAGACAAAAAATTTCAGAAATTTTTAAAAATCTTATAAATTCGATTGTTTTAAGGAGGTTCTTTCGCGACAATCCACACAAAAAGTTTTAGCCTCGTAACCACTCTATAAATATGAACGGAACTAAAATTTTAGGTTATGTTTTTTTAACGTGACTGTCCACTCACACTACGAAATCTCTATATGGATACACACATACTTGCCGGATCGTTTCCAAGCCATTGTGCTTATATCCCCTCCACTAAAAATAATCGCCCAAATATGTTTTTTTTTGTTTTTTATCAAAACTACGAGGTAAATAATTTCAATTTTTTTTTTTAAGTTACTCCGAATATATTATTCTAACAAATATTAGTTTTTCATCAAGATGGTGAAAGTCCTTCAATGAAAAAAAATAAAATAATGATCATATCCCCACCCTTTCCCTATCTACCCTATGTAAAAAATGTCATTTTTAATTGCAATTATTTCATGTTTGGTGTGGTAAATCGTCTTCAAATTTTAACAGTATGTGTATTATGCTTTTAATGACTTATATTCCAAGTTTCAAAGACTTCTTGAATTTTTGCATTTGTGAAAGAACTACCTTAAGGCTCTCAGACCATTATTTACGGAGATAGAGACGTTTAAAGATTTTAAAGACAAAAAATTTTCAGAAATTTTTAAAAAATCTTATAAATTCGATTGTTTTAAGGCTCTCAGACCATTATTTACGGAGATAGAGACGTTTAAAGATTTTAAATCACCAATATACAGACATAAACATGAATTTACTATATATAGATTCAGCTTTTTAAAGGTTATACATATATTGGGCACTCTAAAAAAATATGACAAAACTCTGACTTTCTCTAAAGTTGCAAATTGTGCATTGTTTTTGGAGATAATATTTATGTATTAAATCCTGATTTATTCTTTTTTTAGTAACACCACTGAAACATATATATTAGGGTGGTCCTTAGTTTGTAGTATTTTCGAATTTTTACGCTGACAAGGGCTCATATGGTTCGAAATAAATTAAAAAAAATATCCCCAAGTTTAGTACTCAATTATAACCTGTGCCTCCAGCGATGTAAGTTTTTCATCATGGGGTTTTTGGCATTGAAATATCAATATTTTATTCCGGCCAAAGTAATGGTTCAAAAAATTTGAAACTCTGTAGACTTTATCCTTATAATAGTAGCTATCCCTCAGAATTTTTACAGATTTTTAGCTATTATAATTTTGGAGTCTATAACTTAGTAACACTAAGATATAGCAGTATTTTATCTAGCTGTAACTCCAAAATTATAATAGCTAAAAATCTGTAATAATTCTGATGGATAGCTAGTATTATAAGGATAAAGTCTACAGAGTTTCAAATTTTTTGAACCATTACTTTGGCCGGAATAAAAAATTGATATTTTAATGCCAAAAACCCCATGTTATTTAGATGAGAAACTTACATCGCTGGGGGCACAGGTTATAATTGAGATAGAGACTTGAAACTTGGGGGATATTTTTTTTTATTTATTTCGAACCATATGAGCCCTTGTCAGCGTAAAAATTCGAAAATACCCAAAATAAGGACCACATGTATATACCTACTTACAGCACATTTATAAATTCTATTTGAAAATTTTCAAAGTATGAATGCTTAGTTTACTCTAGTGCAGTGGTTCCCAACCTTTTGTGGCCCATCTCCCCTTTCTGGAGGTTGACTAACACCTATCGCCCCCTTTTCATTTTCATTGTATGCCTAATTTTAATTTGAAGTAAAGTGTAAATAATAAAGCAGTTTTATTATTTTAAACAATTTTATTACCGTATATAAAAACAACCAAAGCAGTTTTATCCGGTCACTCTTAAATAAAATAGAATACTTCAGATCTAGAAACTCCGTCTGAAAGAGTTATCAAGCTTATCCACAGCTTCAAACGAGAATGGATCTAGAATCCAATCCGGAATTTGTAACTTGGTCAAATCTTCAAATCTTGATTCCATGTCAGTTTTTAACTGGTCAAGGTGATCAGTAAAAATTAGGATTTTGTCTTCTGGGAGTTCAGGAGTCTCGTTATCTGACACTGAACACTTTTTAAGGGTCGGAAACTGAATCAGCTCTTTACGGCCAATATTTACCTTGTGAATATCAAACTTGGCGATGAATGATGAAATAATTCCTTTGGCCTTGATAAGGTTCATCTTGTTTCCTTGAAGCCTTATATTGACTTCGTTCATTTTTTCAAAAATATCTGTAGGTAATGTACGCAAGTTCCAACTTGCGTTGCTTCAAATTCTCACTTAAGGTAGTTCTTTCACAAATGCAAAAATTCAAGAAGTCTTTGAAACTTGGAATATAAGTCATTAAAAGCATAATACACATACTGTTAAAATTTGAAGACGATTTACCACACCAAACATGAAATAATTGCAATTAAAAATGACATTTTTAACATAGGGTAGATAGGGAAAGGGTGGGGATATGATCATTATTTTATTTTTTTTCATTGAAGGACTTTCACCATCTTGATGAAAAACTAATATTTGTTAGAATAATATATTCGGAGTAACTTAAAAAAAAAATTGAAATTATTTACCACGTAGTTTTGATAAAAAACAAAAAAAAACATATTTGGGCGATTATTTTTAGTGGAGGGGATATAAGCACAATGGCTTGGAAACGATCCGGCAAGTATGTGTGAGATTTCGTAGTGTGAGTGGACAGTCACGTTAAAAAACATAACCTAAAATTTTAGTTCCGTTCATATTTATAGAGTGGTTACGAGGCTAAAACTTTTTGTGTGGATTGTCGCGAAAGAACCTCCTTAAAGCAGATCCAAGAAATAAAATCGTGTCGAATAACTTAGTAATCGTGTCAAATAATTCGAAGCAACGGCGCAAGTTCTACTGTACAGTACTATTTTAATTCCTTCCCCCTAGTGGAATACTCATCGCCCCCACTTATTTTATTGCTGCCCCCCCTGATAACCCAAATCTCCCACTTGGGAGCGATCGCCCCCAGGTTGGGAACCACTGCCCTAGTGCAATGCCATTGCATTGTACTGATACTCTTAGTTACAGCACTGCATAAACTAATTAATTATCTTTTATTTTAACTTGAGAGTTTATTGTGGTATACTTTTGGTTTCTTTTTTTTCCACTTAATACACTTGAGTCATTATTTACCTCATTAACAAGAATCATATTCTTCTTCTTCTTTTCTTTTAATAAAGAATCTTTTCTTTTTCTTTAAAGTTAAACAGAAAAGAGAGGTTGGTTGATAGACTTTTCAGATAAATTGTCAACTAAATGCTCTAAAGACGCTTCTAATGATGATGATGGCGTTAAGACAAAGAAGCCCCGGCATCAAGTTTATCAAATTATAAATGATGGTGACATTCTATTCTAAAATGTATATTTCATTTAGTTTCATTAGGAAAAGAGACAGTAAATGGACTAGAAGGAAACAAGAATAACTTTGGTACCTTGCAACATTTTATAGCTTTGCCTTCGAACCCAGAACATGTTGCGATATTTGTCACAGCGAAATTGGATACTATATTTTAATGACTTAGTATAACCCATATATTATTTAATTTGATAATTTATTTGAAAATCGAAAAGTAAAGAAAATAAACTGACACGTTCTGATGTGGCCATCCACTTGACTTTACCATACAACCTGGCCCCTCACTTATATTTAATATTTAATAAAATTATTTATAATCATGTAGGGGGGGGGGTTAGTTTTTGCATTTTTAGACTTCTGGGGGCCCACTGATTATGTATACAAAATTTGGTTGAGTTTGGTACAAGAGCCTATATTTTCATTTTTTGACCCCACCCCCCCCCCATTTTGGGCGGTTAGTTTTTGCATTTTTAGACTTCTGGGGGCCCACTGATTATGTATACAAAATTTGGTTGAGTTTGGTACAAGGGCCTATATTTTCATCCCTCGCCCCCTCCCCCCCATTTTGGGCGGTTAGTTTTTGCATTTTTAGACTTCTGGGGTCCCACTGATTATGTATACAAAATTTGGTTGAGTTTGGTACAAGGGCCTAGATTTTCATTTTTTGACCCTACACCCCCCCCCCCATTTTGGGCGGTTAGTTTTTGCATTTTTAGACTTCTGGGGTCCCACTGATTATGTATACAAAATTTGGTTGAGTTTGCTCAAATGGCCTAGATTTTTAATTTTTAACCCCCCTCCACCCCCCTTAATTTTGGGTCGATATGCACCAAAATCTAATCAGCTCTTAATCTCAATGGACCAAAACTACGTGTGAAATTTGGTTTCGATATTCACACTAGTTTTTGAGCTAGCTCGTCCACAAAAATTTGGTAACGCACAGACTAACAGATAACCAGACTAACAACCAGACTAACTAATTTTGAAATTTCCCGACTTTCACAATAACTTAGCTAATTGTAAAAAAAAGTATTGCACACTGAGACCCCTATGGACCGGGGGTAGAATAGGTCCATAGTATCCTCTGCTTGTCGTAAAAGGCGACTAAAAGGGGTTGGACGTGAGGCTAACAAGCTCACTCCGTAAAAAAACCTCCCAGTCATGGAAGCAAGCATTTGCTTCCATTCAACAGGGAGAAGAATATTATAAGACACCTAGATAAAACAAAAATAATAAATTAAGATTCTAAAGAAAAAAAAGAAGCATATTCTTCTTTGAGAAGCTTCTCATATAAGAAACTTGGATTATATGTTTACTTGGCTGCTTCGCAGCCAAGTAAACATATATACACTTTACGCTCGATCTGAGTGTAGCAAAACCGCCTGGTTTTCATTGGGAGTCGCCTCTCCCTAAGTAAGTTCTTTGACTTCTTACTAATAAAAATTTGGAACTCATATATATATTTCATTCATGCATGGGATGCAAACCGCTCCTCTGATGCAATTTTTAATCAGTTCATAAAAATTTATTCAGGAATTACATTAAAATCCCAATCAGAATTCTAAACAATAGAATTTTTGGCAGATTTTAAATAAAATAGAATCGGAATTGATTCTAAAATAAGAGAGAAAAATATTTTTGATTAAATTCGCTTGACAATCATCAACTAATAAACATATCAATTAAACAATAAAATGTCAATTTAAAAGTTTAAATTGCAACAATGGACATGTTTGAATTCAAATTTATCATATTTTAACTGAATTTTGTAATAGAAAAATTTCAAATTAAATTAGACCATATATGCATTAAGCTTTGTGTAATTCTTGAATGGCTCAAATTGTATTTAATGATTTCGCTGCTTATGGCCTCCATGTCCGAGGTACCTGATTCAGCCGCCTCTCTGTATCATAGCACGGGCACAGGCCCTGGGAAATGACATTCATAAAGGCTAATTTTCGGGCGCAGCCGGCGTCCCTTCCTTGGCTAATTGCATTAGGCCACTTCTAGATCAATCAAAAAAGTTAAGCAATCTTAATCAGTTCAGAGACCAACCCCTAATCGGTTACCGCTCTCTGGAAAGTTTCGAAAAATATATTATTTTTTATTATTTATTATTTTTTTATAAATAATTAATTAATCATCAATCATCAATTA
The DNA here is from genome assembly GCA_023213315.1 of Euborellia annulipes. Classification (NCBI taxonomy): domain Eukaryota; kingdom Metazoa; phylum Arthropoda; class Insecta; order Dermaptera; family Anisolabididae; genus Euborellia; species Euborellia annulipes. The sequence continues at coordinate 23,507 of JAKCPI010024994.1, forward strand.
ATAAATAAATAATCTTTGAAAATGTCAATGAATATTTATTTCTATATGCATAGCGTCCTATTTATTCTCATTTCAATGGTAGCCAAAAGTTTATTTATTTATTTATTTCCAATTGTCTATACGTTCGGTGGGTGTTAATTTATTTGATTTAAGAAATGAAATTTGCCATGTTTTTGGGGAAAATTAAAATTGTATATAAATATATATCTTTTAGATATGGTAATTTTAAATTATGTTATTTAATTTTTTCCCATGAATTTGAATTACTATTGGTCCGACCCGAAGAATTTCCCGAATCATATTAGTCTCACTCCATAAGCTACAACTAGGATTTCTCCATGAAAAATAAACTAGTAATATAAGTTTCTCATATTAAGTGTAACCATATGTTGTGTACATGCACCAAGCTGATTGTCTTTAAGGTAGTTGTTTCACCATATGGGTTTTCTTAGGATTTTTTTGAAATTTAGACAGATTATTATTTAAATACTTCTGCATCGATTGGTGGCAAAACGAAATTTATGAACAATATAGTTCCGGAGATATTAAATTCCAAAGATAGAGTTTTTCAGACTCTTATACATTGCACTATACGGGATATCGGAAAGTTTACATACATATTTAATTATAATTAAGAAACTCTTCTTACCATTGTTATAAAAAACTAAACCAACATTAAACAATAACTAATACATTTTTTAAGAAAATTTTAATTCATAGTTACAACACAGTTTCTGAGATAATAATGAATAAATAATGAAAAATGTATAATGAAAAATTTACACTAAAAACAAGCTGGCAACAACGCATTTATTTAACCTAAAAAGTGGGTTAACTTTAGTAATTTTTTTGACGTTTTTTCGCTTCAGCCATTGTCGCAACAGCTTTCAATCGCTTATTAAGAACTTTTTGTTTTATAAATCTCCCTTTATAATGTACTTTATCTGAAATTTCTATGATAAAATATATACAAGCTCGGACAGTGTTGCCAGATTTGTCAAACGAGCACGGGATTGGCTAGTAGTGGTACATAAACAGCAAAAAGTTTTGGGCTTATGAATTATGAATCCTTATTGTCTGTTCTATATACTCTAGCATTAACTTTTTGCTAGTATTGTCGCGAAACAACTACCTTAATGTCTAAAAAATTAATATATTATTTGGATTGTAAAATGCACGGTATGCCAGATGTTTTTTGCTTTTACCACCACAAATATATGTCCTAACTACAAAAAAAACCTGACATTCAGGCTTTATCTTACCTATATCGATATATGACACCTCCATAATGAGCAAAAAATACACCAAGAGTTCAGAAAAGATATTGTTATCTAAAATAAAAAATGATGATTACAGGGCAGGATTTAAAGTTTTTACTCGCTCTTTGAGTTAGTTTGAAATCGCTTGATTACTCACTGATACTCTCAAATCCCTAGAGGGTACGTTGTCAGACTAGCATTTGCGATGACAGAGCTTACTTTATCCGTAATACGTAGAGTGATTAGAACAGAATTCAGCACGATAGCTTCTTGAACCCGCCCTAAAATTAAAACAACGACCGTTGTTTGACACCAAATAAACGAATTATGTACTTTTCATGAATTTTTTTTTGAAGTGAGATATTTTTAAATTCTAACAAAATGAGATGCTAATGGTTTCAATCTTATTTACTGTCTGACAAATAGATGAAAAAAAAATAAACTCTGCTTTATTTCTTAAGGTTAAAAAATGAGAAAATCAAAAGATAGATGGGATAGTCATGGAATAAGGATCTAGAAGATGCGAGATTGGGTTTGTAGAATTAATCATATAAAAGACAAATGCCGACAGTAGTAGCGTTAAAATTGGTTATAGAAATCATGAAACGGAGAGGGTCTTCTACTAAATCCGAGGAATTATGGTTTATTTTTAATTGTCAGAAATGTTGTTTAAAACCTTCGAGAATTTGATTCGATTAAAAAATACCTAGATCTTGGCTTGCCCACCGAGGTGTAACCTCATGGGACATATAGAACGTGTAACTTTTTTTCACTCAATGAATTTATCGTTCCAATCATTAAAAAATATCGCAAGACTCTTTAGAATCTAATTCTTAACATAAAGCCATGGCATTATTTTGATTGAAAAAATCATTTTGTCATTCAAAAAATACATTAATAAAATCTCGGATGGTAGTTGACCATCTCTCTTGATTTTCTAAGAAATTAATTGGTTTTATTTATGTTTATTATCGTCCTTTTTTTATTTACCTTACTTAATATATCTATATTAATTATAAATATGATAATGAATCCAATATGAAGTATTGCTTTTTACTTTACCATACAGGGTATGGTCAAGTATTGTAATCGTGCATGAAAAAAGTGTTTTTTTTCCTTCTTTTTTTCGAAATATCTCAAAAACGGCTGAAACTATTTTGATTAAAAAAATTGAGCGAAACCATGGCATTTCGCTCTACAAAAAAGCCCTAATAAGTGAACATCGAAAAAATTATATTTTTCGAGATAATAATTGTTTTGTCAAAATGTCTGTTAGTCTGTGCGTTACCAAATTTTGTGGACGAGCTAGCTCAAAAACTAGTGTGAATATCGAAACCAAATTTCACACGTAGTTTTGGTCCATTGAGATTAAGAGCTGATTAGATTTTGGTGCATATCGACCCAAAATTAAGGGGGGTGGAGGGGGGTTAAAAATTAAAAATCTAGGCCATTTGACCAAACTCAACCAAATTTTGTATACATAATCAGTGGGACCCCAGAAGTCTAAAAATGCAAAAACTAACCGCCCAAAATGGGGGGGGGGGGGGTGCTGGGTCAAAAAATTAATATCTAGGCCATTTGACCAAACTCAACCAAATTTTGTATACATAATCAGTGGGACCCCAGAAGACTAAAAATGGAAAAACTAACCGCCCAAAATGGGGGGGGGGTAAAAATTAAAAATCTAGGCCGTTTGAGCAAACTCAACCAAATTTTGTATACATAATCAGTGGGACCCCAGAAGTCTAAAAATGCAAAAACTAACCCCCCTCCCCTACATGATTATAAATAATTTTATTAAATATTAAATATAAGTGAGGGGCCAGGTTGTATGGTAAAGTCAAGTGGATGGCCACATCAGAACACGTCAGCTTATTTCTTCAAACTTATTAAAATAGGGCACCTTATCCGCACTATGTTCTCAAACAAATATAAAAACCCTCTATTTTTCGATCCCCTATTATATTTGAGTTTCAATTTAAACTACTGCTCGTCGCCCGAGATATATAATATTGATTCTTTCTCATAAGTAGAGACCGGATTTTTATGCAGTAAAAAGTGCCAAAATATGCAGTTAAAAATGCTGAAATATGCAAGTAATATGCAGAATACGTTGAAATATGCAAATATATGCAGTAAAAGATGGCAAAATAAATTTTTTTATGCACTAAAAAATTAAAATTGAAGACAAAATGACTATATATTTGAAGGAGTGCTATGAGAGGAATAAAATGATAAAGTAAGCTATAGACACCAAGTGTCAAATATCTACTTTTATTGCGTAAAATATTGCACAAAATTCTCGTTACATTTAATATAATATTATTAAAAAATCTTTAAACTCAAAGAAATAATAGGTACACTTGAATAAAATAAACATAATAAATATAATTATGTTTCAAAAATGTGAACGAAAAAATACGGGGGGGGGGGGTAGTTTTATTTAACAGACACGATTGTATTGTATTGCTTTTATTTTTTTACCATATATTAACAAGCTTTTCTTATTGACGTACAAATAATAAACTAATAAAATAATGCAAATATTTGACCGGCTATAATAATCGCTGATCCCTACACTAATTTACACACACTTCAACACACACACGAACACTCAATGTCCAAAATGGGCTATAGTTCCCGAAGGCCGTTAAAAAATAAATAAAGAAATAATTAACAAATGATCTCAAAAATAATTAAAATTTGATTGTAATTGTAAATAATTTATGTTTACAAGTGTCCTCCTGTTTTATTTCTTCTTTTTTTTAATTCTTTCTCCGAAAAGTTACTTTTAAAACATCTGTATTTGGCACGAAATGTGCAATATTTGACAAAAAATCCTTCAAATATGCAATTTTATGCAATATTCTTCAAATATGCAATTTTATGCAATATTACTCAAATATGCAAAAATATGCAGTATAAAATTTAACCCACAGTATCCTAGATGCATGATTCGGATAGATAATTGATCTCCTGGGTCGTATGTGTCGGCGAACAAAATATGCAATTGCATAGGAATCCGGTCTCTACTTATAAGCAATTTGTCTTTTATTTGTGAAACCTACCTTGTAATCCATTTTTTAATTTTAATTTTGATTAAATATTTTTCACTTTGAACCTACACCATTTTCACTGAATAAAATTAGTTCTTTCTTTAAAAAAAAAAAAATAAAAAAAAAGAATTCAAAAAAAAAAAAATGACTTGTCAATCAAATTAAATAAATTATGTTAAATATATTTTATAAAATATCCATATGAAAATATGATATCAGATGACTTAAATACCGTATTGATTTTTAATAAAAAGAATTTATATTCCGTTTTTATTAATTCTTCTTTCATTTTCTTTCCCGGGTAATATTATATAAACCGGTGGTTAACCGGGCCCTTGAAAAAAATGGGTGTTGACAATTTATTTTTATCCCGCAAAAAATAAGCTGACGTGTTCTGATGTGGCCATCCACTTGACTTTACCATACAACCTGGCCCCTCACTTATATTTAATATTTAATAAAATTATTTATAATCATGTAGGGGAGGGGGGTTAGTTTTTGCTTTTTAGACTTCTGGGATCCCACTGATTATGTATACAAAATTTGGTTGAGTTTGGTCAAATGGCCAAGATTTTAATTTTTTGACCATGCACCCCCCCCCCCATTTTGGGCGGTTAGTTTTTGCATTTTTAGTCTTCTGGGGTCCCACTGATTATGTATACAAAATTTGGTTGAGTTTGGTCAAATGGCCTAGATATTAATTTTTTGACCCAGCCGCCCCCCCCATTTTGGGCGGTTAGTTTTTGCATTTTTAGACTTCTGGGGTCCCACTGATTATGTATACAAAATTTGGTTGAGTTTGGTCAAATGGCCTAGATTTTTAATTTTTAACCCCCCCCTCCACCCCCCCTTAATTTTGGGTCGATATGCACCAAAATCTAATCAGCTCTTAATCTCAATGGACCAAAACTACGTGTGAAATTTGGTTTCGATATTCACACTAGTTTTTGAGCTAGCTCGTCCACAAAATTTGGTAACGCACAGACTAACAGACATTTTGACAAAACAATTATTATCTCGAAAAATATAATTTTTTCGATGTTCACTTATTAGGGCTTTTTTGTAGAGCGAAATGCCATGGTTTCGCTCAATTTTTTTAATCGAAATAGTTTCAGCCGTTTTTGAGATATTTCGAAAAAAAGAAGGAAAAAAACCACTTTTTTCATGCACGATTACAATACTTGACCATACCCTGTATGGTAAAGTAAAAGGGGCCTTTACGCGAATGTTCAAATAATTTTATATTTAGTTATCCATGTAAACTCCTGAGGATGGGCTCATCGTTCGAAAGATATATTGATTCTTGCTCATAAACAATATTTCTTTTTAAAACGAGCCGTGTTTGGTGGCCCTATTTTATTTTAATGAATTGGCTAAGGGGCCATTTATGTGAGGAAAAAAAATTGAAATAAAAGCCAACTTCTATTTAATTGAAATTGTTCAGTTGAAATAGCTTGTTTACCAGTGTAATGATTCCAAATGTAAAACGTCTGCTCGAGATAAATTTTGCCTGTTTTTGTGACTTGGTTGACGGTGTACTGATGAAGAGCAGCGGTGTAGCGCTCGAAACGTTGTAAAATATCGATTACGTCTGCCCAAAATAAAGTATTAAATAGAAGTTGGCTTTTATTTCAAATTCCCCCCATAACTGGCCCCTTAGCCAATTCATTAAAATATTTCTTTTATTTGTGAAATCTACCTAGTAATCCATTTTTTATTTTAATTTTAATTGATAATATGTTTCACCTTGAACCTACACTATTTTCCTATAAAATTAGTTCTTTCTTTTAAAAAAATTCAATTGTGAACAAAATTTTCTAAAATATAATAATATGATCTAAAATAATTAAATACCTACTTATTGATTTTAATCAAAATAATTTATAGTGAAAACAAAGATTTAAGTATCTTTTTGGGTGTCTTTTTTGAAAAAAGATGGAATGTTTCAAAAATCAACCTAGTATATAATATTATTAATTAATTTAACTTTAAAGGACATCATAGATATTAGTTGAGAATTCATTTAAAAATAATTTATATTTATTTTTATTAATTTTTCTCCCTAATATTATACAAAACAATTTATTTTTAATCCGCTATAAAATAAACTAATATAAGAAAAATAAAAGTTTATTTGTGAAACCTACCTAAAGTAATCCATTTTTAATTTTAAGAAAATACTAATTTCACAAAAGATCTAAATTAAATGCTGACCTGAATTCTATTAAACTACTGTATGAAATAATATTTCCAAAGAAATAACGAGAAATTGTCGTCTACTAAATCCGAGCTATTATTGATAATAATGAGGGAAAGTTTAAGGAGAATTTAATTTAAGAAAAAAATTCTATTGATGCTTCTGTTAAGAGCAAATTTCGAGCACTGCTTAAGGTAGTTGTTTCGCGACAATACTAGCAAAAAGTTAATGCTAGAGTATATAGAACAGACAATAAGGATTCATAATTCATAAGCCCAAAACTTTTTGCTGTTTATGTACCACTACTAGCCAATCCCGTGCTCGTTTGACAAATCTGGCAACACTGTCCGAGCTTGTATATATTTTATCATAGAAATTTCAGATAAAGTACATTATAAAGGGAGATTTATAAAACAAAAAGTTCTTAATAAGCGATTGAAAGCTGTTGCGACAATGGCTGAAGCGAAAAAACGTCAAAAAAATTACTAAAGTTAACCCACTTTTTAGGTTAAATAAATGCGTTGTTGCCAGCTTGTTTTTAGTGTAAATTTTTCATTATACATTTTTCATTATTTATTCATTATTATCTCAGAAACTGTGTTGTAACTATGAATTAAAATTTTCTTAAAAAATGTATTAGTTATTGTTTAATGTTGGTTTAGTTTTTTATAACAATGGTAAGAAGAGTTTCTTAATTATAATTAAATATGTATGTAAACTTTCCGATATCCCGTATAGTCGAATGCACGCACGGATAGGGTTGGCCCCCCCTAAGCATTGGAGATCAACATTTTTTATATGTTTATTTAAAACTTTTGACCTAGTTATTTGGGGCGGGAGAAGCTTTTTGGTGATTTTGTGTTTTTTTTTTAATAACATTAAATTTTAAAATTGAAAATAAAGTTCTATGGGTGGTGTGTGGGGGTGGCGTCTCTGCCCCCCCCCCCCGCTTGGACAATTCGATCGCGACACACTTTCGAGATAAAAAGTAGATCTTATATACATCGGCCACCCCTGAACTATATAGTTCAATTGAACTAGTTCCATATAATGAACGAACTATAAAAGAACTATTCCCTAAAAAGAACGATTTTTCCCATCTCTATTAAAAATGTTGAAAAAGGAAATGAATTTAAAAATATAATGCTCTTTTTATTTAGTTTGAGATAGGATCCATTTTTCATTAAGGGGGGGGGGGGGTAAAACTCAGTGGCTGCCGACCGCCCCCCCCCCCCCCCAAATCAGAGGTCTGGATCCGCGCCTGGTCCAATGTATAAGAGTCTGAAAAAACTCTATTTTTGGAATTTAATATCTCCGGAACTATATTGTTCATAAATTTCGTTTTGCCACCAATCGATGCACAAGTATTTAAATAATAATCTGTCTAAATTTCAAAAAAATCCTAAGAAAACCCATTTGGTGGAACAACTACCTTAAGCTTTGAGAGATTATTTAATTATGTTTTAATTATTCATAAGAAATCATGAAATTTAATTAAAATTATTGGAAGAAGGCCTTGTGACAATAAAAGAGTGTGGTTTTCTTCAATTAATAAAAATTTGTTACTCTCGGCACAAAAACTTTCAATTTAATTTAAAATTAGCTAGGCAAAGTCATAATGGATTAAGAATGTATCAATAAAGTGAGACTTACATTGGAAAAGATCCTAATGAGATGATGCGAGGTGGAGGATGGGGTGCACTCAGCTCAGAGAAGATGGAGATTTCCAAGGAAGAGTGAATTAATCTAAAAAGAGCAAATAAAATAAATAAATAAGAGGATAGACAAATGAATATGTGCAAGAAGGAGGAAATTATAGAGGCTTTAAGGGTCAAGGGCCATGAGGTCCCTTGTTCCTTGCGTTGGACCCGAACGTGGATAAAAAAAAAATAAAATTCTCGAGAGATAGAAATTTAACAAAAATTATGTCAAGAGAAAGATCTTTTAAATTTAAAGGTTGCTTTTAATAACTGCTGGATTGAATGGAAGGCAATACGGGCCAATACCGGGTGAGTTTTTTATCTTGAGACAGTCTTATAACTCAAAAACAGTGCATTATATGAAAAAAAGTTTCAAATAAAAGTTTATTTATATGGAGGGGGAAACTAAACTACGCTATTGTTTGTTTACCTAGAACAAGCTTTCAAGGGTATTTCAAGGTCAAGTTCTGTTTTTTAAATAGAAACCTATATATTTGTTTACATATTCTGAATCTACAAAAAAAAACTGAACAACTTTCATAAGAACTATTTTTTTATTCGATATCAAATAAACAAAATATTAAATCAATTAGATCTCAGAAAAAAACCCTAATAATTATTTTTAACAATTATTCAACTTAATTATCAAATAATAATGATCAAATATTTAATTATTAAATAAATAATTTAATAATAATCAATAATTTAATAATTTTCCGACACTGTTCTGTGATATTCCAGAGTGTTATCGCAAGTTTTCTGGATGAATTCCAGTTCCAATTTCGTTATTTTGGCCTTTTAAGTTTCTTCGTAGCCTTTACATTTCCTGATTTTTTTTAAATAGATTTACAACACAATAAAATGAAGCTCTTGAGGGAGTATCCCTGTCAGGAAAATGCTTGGCATCCATTTCAATTGCAGCCCCACAACGCTTCTTCCACATTCACCATAAATTAAGACCATTTTAATTCTGTCTTCAACAAAAAATGATCCATTTTTATTATGATAATACATTATAACTATCTACTGGATTGACACGAGAAATAAACTTTTTTTAACTCAAGAATTTTAAGTAGTTCAATTAAGTAGAAAATAACCTCTTAAATCTGTGTATAATGAAGTTTTAAGATCATTATAAACACTTATTTTCATTGTTTTGACTTTTCGATTTAATAATTAATTATTTAATCATTATTATTTAAAAATTAAGTTGAATAATTGTTAAAAATAATTATTAGGGTTTTTTCTGAGATCTAATTGATTTAATATTTTGTTTATTTGATATCGAATAAAAAAATAGTTCTAATGAAAGTTGTTCAGTTTTTTTTGTAGATTCAGAATATGTACAGAAACATATAGGTTTCAAGATCAAAATCCAAAAAAAAATTAAGGCGCCAAAAATTTGTTCGCGCCAGGCATAAAACCCCTTGCCACGGTCCTGCTAGTTAATATATATTAAATCTTCCAACAAAGTGTCGTCATTTAGTATGAACATTTATTTTACAATTTTCCACAGCAATCCAATCATACGCTGGGAACTAAAATTAAAATTGTGGTTGGAATGCTTTGGAAAATTGTATAATACTAAATGACGACAATTTGTTGGAAGATTTAACATCTGCCCTTAGGAAGGATTCCAGTTAGGATTCGAAACGTCGGAAGAAGGCTAAATATGGTATTAAACCGAGATTTTAGCCACACTTTTATTTCCATCTATACCTAAAGAGTACAAAATTTAACGAAGTCTCATCTTAACATCTTTTAGAAATTTATATATTATTTTAATTATCTTTCGAAAAAAATTATTTTGTGCATTTATTTGAATCAGAAGTTCTAAAAATAGAGAGCCCAAAATCTAAGTAGTTCTGCGCTTAGGCAATGCAAACATTTGAACACTAGAACGAGAATATTTTTTCAACTCTGCGTTTGTATTAGCCCTTCCCAGGACAAAATCCTGGTTGCGCTACTGTATACGATATACTTAGTACCTTTGCATAATGATGGTAAGTGATTTGAGTATCCGTTTGTCTTCAGTTTGAAACCAGATGGCATTTAAGAGAGAGAAGCAGTTTTCGCAGCAGCCAACCATAATTGGGAGTAATGAATCTGAAAAAATAATAAACAAGTGTTTTAATAAAATGCAAATGAAACTTTTGATTTTGTGTCACTTAAGATATAAGTAGTAATAGGTATTTGAAGTTTTCAGATAGAATCAAAGACTTTGTTAAGTTTGTTCAAAAATTATTATATAAAATAATAAAAGGAGCATAGCAAGGAATGAGATTAATAATTAATTTTTAACGGCAGAACATTTTTAAAATTGAATTAACTTAGAAAAATTCATTTTAAAAAATTACATTGGTAAATGTACCTTTATAGAACAAATTTAAAATATTTTCATTCACAGTATACTAAAAAAGAATAAAAATTTTTAAAGAAAAAAATAAAACCGACTTCAAAAAATTAAATGCAACAAATAAAATACACTAAAAGGTATAAAATAATTATTATCTTATTTAGTTACAACTAAACGACGAAATATTAACATGAAATTACTTTTTGAAGTCGGTACCAAACAAACTATACCTATAAGCGAGCATACCCACCAAACGTACCAAGTAAGATCCGTCAAGTGCGATTCATAAAAGGTTATGTTTGGCACCGACTTTAAAAAGTAATTTCATGTTAATATTTCGTCGTTTAGTTGTAACTAAATAAGATAATAATTATTTTATACCTTTTAGTGGATTTTATTTGTTGCATTTAATTTTTTTGAAGTCGGTTTTATTTTTTTTCTTAAAATTATTTTTATCATAGAGACCAAGAAGCCTTTCCCAACGACAAATTCATTTAGGACACTCTGAAGCAATATTAAAATTAAATATACCCGGGGTTTTACTTGGAAAAAAAATTAAAGTTCATTCAATTCAGCCATCTTCTGATACCATGTATTAAAAATATAAAGATACTAGGAGAGTTGTTTATTTATCAACACGTAATTCAAATACCTAATAATAACATTATAAACAAATATCAAAGCACGGCCATCCAGACAACTGGAAGCTCTC
>JAKCPI010024996.1:0-17104 GCA_023213315.1 Euborellia annulipes
AAATAACGATATTTTTATCGGTGTTGAAACCGGAATATATTTTATTTTATTTCTTCATATTGTAAGATCAAAATTTTCTCTTATTATTAATTTGCTTGATGAATAATTTTTTTCTTTATTATTAATTGTTAATCATTTTTTTATAACAATACAATTTATATTGTTTATTGTTTAAAAAATAAATTTGTCTGCTAGTTAGAGTCTGTCAACATTATACATGAAAATGTTTTGGAAATTTATTTATTTAAAATAAATGTTTTGCAAAAACTAGAGTCGAGCCGCGCGTTGCATAATCCTAGTTTATATATATATCGCCCAAAGAATAGGCAACCCTCACATCATCCAATCAATGTTGGTGTCGTTCTCGCTGATATTTTATTTCATTTCAATTTCAAAATAAAATTATATTTAACTTTTATTTTATTTTTTATTTATTTTATTTTTTTTTTTTTTTTCAAAACTCCTTCAACAATTTCACTTTTAGTTACTCTTTATTTCGACGATGTATGAAGGAACCAAGCGCAATTAAGACCGAAATTGAGATAAGAGCGCCATCTTGTAGGGAAAATGAAGATAATTGGTAAATAAAAGAAGAGCAAAAATAAAATTATTTCGTTTATTGGTCCTCAAGACTGACATTTCGGTCTTGATCAATTAACTCAACCAATTAACGATTATCCAGCTATAAAATCCACATCTTGTGACATCCACTAAGAAAAAGATCTACCTCTTTATTTAAATCACAACCATTATTACTCTGTGCACTTTTTTTTATAGAACAAGAAAAAAGTCATTGCCATTGGTTTTGTTTACAATTGTGCAAATGAAATGCCCTTTTCTCAGATTTAGGTTAATGGCGCTTGGTTCCTTCTTGCATAACATCGTCCATTTAATCTTTAATTTTTCTCTCTTGGTCTTATCATCATAATAAATAAAACAAATCAATTTTTAAAAACATTTGTCATTTGTCAAAAAAATACTTTTGACACTCATAATATATTTTTTTTTCAGGTGTACTTTCAGATTTCCCAGTACAAATATTCGACTTATTTTTCAATCTCTTGTTGATGAAACAAGCGATCCTCTGCATAATGCATCTTATCATCCACACCAGTCATCGAGTGGAGGAGGATCACTTCATCCACATCATGGTCCTGGTTCGGCAACATCGCCGAGTGGCAAATCATCATCATCAGCCGGAGGTGGTCCACCATTACCACCATTACGCATAAATATCCCTGAACCGTCAGATACGGGCAATTCCTATGGCTCGTCGCCATTCCCGTCACCGACTGGTACTATTTCGGCTGCCAATTCGTGTCCTACAAGCCCACGAGGGGTCCACATCATATGATGGTCGGAGTGCCTGGTCCCCATGGAGGGGTCATGGTTGCAGGAGGTTCCGGTCACTCAAGGCGGATTGCGGAACTTGATATGTTAAACGATTCTGTGGTTAATACTATCACTGTTACAACTTCTGGAGGAATCCTTGATAGGTGAGATTTAAATTCATTAATTAAAAGTTATTTAGCTGTCCCAATTAAAACTTTGTAATTTGTTGATAATGTAATAAAATAAAATTAGATTAACAAAAATTTGATATACCGGTAACTGTCAAATTCATTAATTTAATTATTCATTGTGTTCAATCAATATAATAAAATTTTTTATATCGATTAGATTATTATAAAAAACCCATATAGACTATAAAGAGCGAGTCAATACTATTTTGCACTTGAATTTCTATTTTTTCAACTAATTATTGTTATTAGTGGTCTTAAAACGAGTAATTGCTCATCCCACAGGTAGGGCTGAAACGATACCACTGAGGTATCGATACTTTTACTCGATACCGTATCGGTCGTAAAGTATCGATACCAACTCCGTATCGATTGAAAATACTTGTATCGGTCAATTTTTTTGTATAATTAAAGATAAGCAAAAACAGAAATTAAAAAAGCATTCAAAAATAAAAAGTAAAATACAGTGGTGTGAAAACATCAGTTTCTCGATCTTAAGTTATTTATATTAATAAACTCGTAAACAGAAAAAATTAGGCACTCGAGGAGGGATCGAGCACGTGGATTTGAGAGGGGGGAGAGCCTCTTTTTTGTTTTTGTTTATTTATTTAAGGTAAATCACTTAAGTTCACGAAATTAATTCCTAATATTTCAAAGGCCTAAATGAGCTTTATGGAATATTACGATTAAACTCATTTGGAAAAATTTCAACTTTTTGGTTTTTTCCATCCTACATCGATGCCAATATAATATTAGGAATATTAATAAGTTATTGAAAAAATTAAATTTCAAAAGTTCCACTATACAAAAATATTTTTTTGGGACGTTGTTAATATTTCCCTTAAAAGGCCCTAGTGAGTTTGGGGATCCACTAGAGAAAATTTTCACGGTATTTTTTAATTTCCCCATTTGGGGACTCAAGTCTTTTACTTAACTCTCCATATGAACCTCTATAAGACTGCAATTTTATTTCGATATTACAAAAGAAAAAGTTGGTCGAACAGTGCATGTCAGACTGACTGACGGAGACACCTCAATTATATAATATTATATATATGTATATATCCCGTATATAAAATTCTTTAAAATTTTCTTTTCATAGGAATTCTGGTTCGTGGCATTAATGGCAATTTGTTATTATTGAAGTAAAGACCGTTTTCTAATTCATCCATTCTAATTTAATTTTCAAATTTATTATACTGTAGGCGATTAGCGATTAGGGGATAAAGCAGTTAAGCTTAGGTATTCCTGATTTGAAGGCAACTTGAGTTCAAATCCACCTCATGGCAAAAATTATCCAATTTGAGATGCCTTCTCTTGAGAAAGGAAACGAGAACCCACCTCAGTATTATTCCCATGAAAGTTACACCTCAGAGTAACCACAACGTGTCGGATCTGACACTAGTGACTGAAGTGAATTACAAACACGTTATCCAAAACTCTTATCTCGTACTCGTACCCTTTGATAAAGTAATCCTTCATATCATAGCATATATCCTAGAATTTTCTGGTTAAGCATATATAAAAAAAATCTTATTTTTTCACAAATTTATCGATCAAATCGAGATCCTTGCATCTATCCATTCTTTTTCTGGGTTTATAAAAAATATTTATTTTTATTTTGTGTATTTTTATGGAAGAATGATAAGATTCTTGGATATCAATCATTCCTTAGAAATGTTTATTTTGACTATATATAATTTGTTTTATTTAGTCACTCATAGGTTTTTATCTTTATCAAAATAAATAAATATTTAAATATATAGACGGAGATATCAGATTATTTTAAACAATATTATTATTTTAAATACACACCATTCAAAATATTTAAAATGGAAATAATAAATAATTTCAATCAGATAGGAAGAATTTTCCCTACAAATTAGAAAATATCAATTTCGTGTGGTCAGGCTATTTTACCTTAAACTTGCAAAATAGAAGAAAATAAGGCACTCATGGAAGTTGAAACTTCAACTATTTTAAGTCAACATAAAAATCTTAATTTATTGGTTAAAATATCCACTTATTTTTTCTGTTTACGAGTTTAAGGTAAAGTAGCCCGATAACTACAAAAAAAAAATATCTAATACAATAATTTGGATTCAAGAGGGTTAAAAAAGATGGGCCGAAGGGCCTGACATCGGAAGATGTAACAGTCACCACAATCGTTGTAGTTAAGCAATGCCAAGTGCGGCGAAAGCTCGGGATTGGTGACCCCGAGCATACAGTCCCCCGGTAGCTATCGATACAATGTATATTAAAATCGCCCCCCCCCCAGGCGCTAAAAGGTATTGTGCCCCGGGCGCGAGTTAAGCTCGCTACGCCACTGGGGTCCAGGCGTATTTATTTAAGCCATTTGGTATCCAACTGGCTTAAATAAAATCATCGGGCTGCCTGGGATCCGAACCCACGACCCTTGGTATAGAAGGTCAGCACGCTACCAACTGTACCAAGCCCGAGGGCTTCCCATAGGTTGTAGAATATATTAATAATTAATTGTCAACACATATTAATAATAACTATGGGAGAATTTTACTTGTCTTGAAGATGGAAAAATGCGAGATAATTTTATTTGAACTTTCTTTAGTTATGAAATCTGCAGGCAACAAAAACAAATTAGAATATTTAAAAGAATCAGCCTCATGTTGTTTTATTCTATAAATGGCTTCTTTTATTTTTTTTAGGCCAGATCTGTTGGTTAGAAACACTACATCTAGTCAGTCGACCTCTTCGGGTCTTAATGTAGTGGGAAGTGGACCAAATGGAACCTCGCCTTCATGTCCACCTCCATCGGGCACTGGAGTTTCTCATGAACCTTATAGTCCACCGAAAGATGACTCAAAACCTCCTTATTCTTATGCGCAGCTGATAGTTCAAGCAATTGCTTCAGCTCCGGATAAACAGCTCACTTTGAGCGGAATCTACTCCTATATAACCAAAAATTATCCCTATTACCGTACAGCTGATAAAGGTTGGCAGGTAAATAATAATATAAATATTTTCTTGCTTTAATTTACGATAATTAAGAAAGAAAATCTTGAGATATCGATCAATCAATTTTCTCATCTTTTTTGTTGGAGCTGAAGAGATTTGGGGATTTTAATATTAAAGTAAAATTTTATTAGCAATGAAGAGATTAGGACAGCCGAAAGCAAATGAAGAAAAAAATATATTTCTCTTCTTCTGCTTGATTTCATACAAATGTTGATGTTTTGGACGATTATCCGGTCTTCAACAGGACATGTCGGCTGCCCAATTTCAAAACACAGTGAGGGGCAAATTTTTCAAAATCGATTTTTTGATATTTTTAGATACAATGGAATCTTGTGAACATAATTTAATCTTTAGATGAAGTATTCCTTTGGGTTAGGTTATTAATTGGACCGTTTATTTTGAAAGTGGTGTAAGTCCATTTTCTATTGTTTCGAGAAAATGAAAGGTTAACTTATATATTTATTAAAAAATCTATTTACCGACCAATTATCATTTGTACAAAACATGGGATTTTTTTAAGAAATCTACCACTAGCTAGTTATACATAGAAAATTTACATTAATTTAAGCATAAATTATGTGATATCTCATTATAAAAAAAAAAAAAAAATGGACTTACACCACTTTCAAAATAAACGGTCCAATTATTACCATATTTTTGATTAAAACTTAAATAAAGAGAGCCTTTGGATGCCAAATGCCGAAAGGGAGACGATTCGGACAAAATTTTATTCGTCCATCCTCAGTCCTTGTGAGGCTTATAATTTAATTAGGCGCAAAGTTGTCATTGTTGTTGCGGCACGAATTTGTGCAGTATTACAATTAATGAGACGTTTCGAGAAAATTTTATTTTCTCATTATCAGTCTTTCAAATTGTATCTGTCCCGGAGTTGTTAAAAGGGCACAATACATTTATTATGTACCCTTTTAACAACTCTGGGACAGATACAATTTGAAAGACTGATGATGAGAAATAAAATTTTCTCGAAACGTCTCATTAATTGTAATAAAATGGAGGCTTTAATTTTTTAGCTGCTCCTGCTTCCTTCCTTGTATGTAATTATAAGCCTACAAGGACTGAGGATGGATGGATGAATAAAATTTTGTCCGAAACGTCTCCTTTTTCGGCATTTGGCATCCTGCACCCGTACTTGCTCTCTTCCAATTTATATATAATTTTGCCATTTAATCACAATCGTGTTTATTCTCTCATACAAATACAATAATATGAAAGAAAGATAAGAAAAATGACAATTGGTTATCTTTATTATGAATAATTAGAATGGTGCCTTGCTAAAGGGAGGGAGCTCGAGTTTAGATATTTACTGTATAATATATACTTCCTCCAATCCCCTCTAGTATATTATTCATTTAATTTTCTTTTTCCTTCAGCTAATCACAATCTGAATTATATCTCATGTCTTCATCTAAATAAAAGATTCATTCTATTGATCTTGCCTTTATTTTGGGGAATTTTTATGAATCTAAGATTTTTCTCTGGAGATTAAATAAATTGTTTTTTTGAAAGTAATTTAAATTTAATTCGAATAAAGTAAAAATTACTTTCTTAATGTTAATTGTCAATTTTATTTTAATCTGGAGTATTTAATTTCAATGATATTATTTTATCAACTAGCCAAAAATAGAATTAATTAATTTGCTAATGCAATGACAATATAAGTAGTAAAAATCATATTTAGATAGTGTTTTATCTTATTTATACTAGTTTTTTTTTTTTTTTTTTTATTAGTTTTGTATCACATTAACAACTTAATTTTTTTTTTTTTATAAATTTCTGGAAACTAATCTTACTTTATTATAAATCGTCCAACAAAAGAAATGAAATACCTTCGAACTAATTAATATTTATTAAATATTTTCTCTAAAATGAAGAAAAATATTCTTTATCTTGTTTTCTATTTAGATTTTTTCTAATATATAGGTTGGCAGGATCAATTCAATAAAATGTGTTGAGTCAAATGGATATTAGAGAGATTTTTTTCAATAAAAATAAAATAAGTATGTGTAGATCAAATCGAATGTTCGCACCAACAATACATCAGGAGTTGCCAAGAGCCCCTCTAAGCTCGAGAGAAACATAGCACATTGTCATGATGAAGGCCGGAATATCTGGCCGAAACGTCGATAAGTGTGTGAAATAAAGCAGAAGAGAAATATATTTTTTCTTTATTGCTTTCCGGCGGCGTTGATCTCCTCACTACCCATTATACATTCAGTCACTGCTCCTGAAATTTAAAATATTAAAGAGCAAAAACCTGCTTCCGGGCTATAATTTGATATTTGTGTTTAAGTATAGGTGAATTCAATTATTATGATTCAAGGCTAAAAATCATTTAATAACAAACTATAGATGTTTATTATACTTCCTTACATGTTACTTTATTTTAAAATTTCATTCACTTTTTAACAACCTCACTGAGGAGGGGATTAAATTAATTTGGCCCTGAACCGTATTAAAAATATCATAATTAGCATAATCAAAGTTGAAAATAAAATTTACAACAAAGAAACAAAAATTTACCCCCTTTAAAATTCATTTCAAGTTTTCGGAGTTCATGGTCATAAGGATCAGATTACGGAACTACGGAGAGTAAGACTCGCAGGTTTCAGTTTCAATCTTTGCCTCGCTTTATCTCTGTCAATCAAAAATAAAAAAAAAATTCTAAGATTTATTATTTTTCGTTTAGACTTTCCAACAGTTACGCCAATTACGCATTCATTTAAATCAGATTCGTTACGAGTTTTTCCTTATCTGTAGATTATGTGTAGAAGTATGTGTGGGTGTTGATTTCTTGACCTCCAACTCAATATTCTATCTATAACAATATAAATTGTATTTTGCTTTCTCTTTCATGTTTATTTTTCATATGTTGGATAATTAATTAATAGCAGGTGCTTAGAGCATTAATAAACCTTGGATTACATTTAATTCACGAATATTAAAAAAAAAACCGGATGGAGATTTATATGCTATTTCATTGCTCAATTATTTGTCGAGATTGAAATAGACCGTTTATTTTGAAAGTGGTACAAGTCCATTTTAAAAGAAATCTGGTGTGACTGGCGCACAGCACACAACTTTCTCTTACCTTCGGTAATCGAAAGTTGTGTACTGTGCTTGTCACACCAGATTTTTTGTGTCGATATGTATTTAGTTTCCGACAGTAAGGGTACAATTGAATTCAAGATGTAAAATTTATAAATATGGGAAAATATTTATATTTTGATACCATGGCAACCATTTCTCCTATCTTTTCTATGGAGTACAAAGAGTAAAGTGGTCTTCAGAAGATTTCAATCACAAAATGAGAATATACATTTTATAGAGAATCTAAAAAATAATTGATTTTTGAATTTAAAAAAAAATCGTTGGAGCAAATTTTGAGAAAATCGAAAAAAACTGAAAAAGTACATCAGTAAAGTACTAGTACTCTTTGGCCGATTTTGATTAAAAGCTTATTTTTTTTTCCGGTCCAGGAGGATGTTTTAACTTAAATATAAAATTTCAGCCTCCTAGCTCAATTCCTTCATGCTTAAAATTGAACACACACAGACACACCCACCCACCCACCCCACCCACCCCCCACCCACCCCCCCCCCACCCACAGACAGACCATGTCGCGAAAACCCACTTTTTTGGATTCAGGGGACCTCAAAACGTGAAGATCCATCAAAATCTCGACATCGAATTTTTGACATGAATCCAACACTTTCTCTCTATATATATATTACATATATACATAGGTAAGGAGAAAGTAAAAAAAATGAAGAGATATCACATAATCTATGATAAAGTTCGCGTCTCGGGGTGCTAATTTTGGGAGAATTCCAGCGGCCACAATTTTGAAGCTATCGACCTCAAATTTTTTTTTAAATTAAAGCTATTTAAAATTTCTACAACGTATAAAAGCCCCTTTTTTTGATTTTCGAAAAAATAAATTTTTTTTTTAGATTAATCGCATTAAAGAAAGATATTTTTTAAAAATTCGCTCTAGTATCTTATAGATAATTAAATTAGTAATCATTGTGTTAAAAAATAATTAATTTTCTACTCTTAATCATTTAGCTGGAAACTTTCAAATGAATTGGAATAAATCACTTGTATTTCTATGGGAAAAACTAACGCCATCTCTTGCCGCCTAGAGTAACTCAACTAGGTAGTCAATCGTGTCCTAACGGCATTTCGAGACGCGCACCATAAAAATTAATGTAAATTTTCTATGTATAACTAGCTAGTGGCCCTCGGGGCATGGCGTAGAGGTTAGCGTGCTAACCTCGTATACCAAACGTCGCGGGTTCGGACCCCAGGCAGTCCGATGATTTTATTTAAGCCAATTGGATACCAAATGGCTTAAATAAGAATGCCTGGACCCCTATATGTATATTTATCAATAACGGTTATCGTCTAAAGTCTTAAATGGCCTGAGTTGCCGAAAAGACTGTGTGAATGTGTGTGTGAGTGTGAGTGTGAATGAGAAAAAAGTGTGAATGTTTTTTTTTAAAAAAAAAAAAAAAAACTAGCTAGTGGTAAATTTCTTAAAAAATTCCCATGTTATTTAATGTACATTTGAAAATTGGTCGGTAAATAGATTTTTTAATAAACAATTCATTTTCTCAAAACAATAGAAAATGGACTTACACTACTTTCAAAAAAACGGTCCAAATGTCAATTAAACAAAATTCTGGCGGATAAGAGGCTAAGGGCCGGTTGCTTCACTTCTAATCAACAAGCAAGATTATCCGACAGATAACAAAACTTCGATATAGTATAAACAAGAACAAGCTAACTTTCGAGTTAAAAAAGATCCTATTAGCTCCCAGGCAACTCTACGAAGAGAGGGAGTTGCTGAGACCTGTGGAAGGTACGTAAAGAAGATTCTTCTTTATCCTCTCTAGCAACGAAGAGGTAGAATAAAAGGAGCCAGAAATAAGGAGCAAGAGACGAAAGCAGGAGGAGTTAGAGAAAGGAAATAATGTAACTTCTCGGGGTACTGGTATATGGCTACAGCCACAGAGGTGTGTGTCTTCGTGCACGGAAGCACTTCGGGTAAATAAATCCCGATAGGAATTTAAAATAATAATATTCATTAAAAACATAATACTGACTTGCTTCTGCTGGGATTTATTAATTAAGTTACCGGTACTTACTAACCTATAAATTTTGAGGAATTATACGAATTAAATGACTTTCAAATTAAAAGGAAGGTCACTTTTCTAATTCCCAGAGTGTTTTGATTAGGAATTAAAAAAAAAATCGATAAGGAGAAATCGGAAGAAATACAAATTGAAGACGGACAGACGGATGTTATTTCGATATCAAATGCGAATTTTATTTAAAACAGATATCACCTAATTAAGTAGCGTTATTAATTCCGAATATAATAACACGTTAGCCTGTCGAAATTGATTGAAGGATGGTGAAGATTGACCTGCAGTTTCTCACCCTGTCAGTATCGACTTCCGGCCATCAGAAAGAAGGCCGGCCGCCTCCCTCGTCTTGAGTGGTCCATTAACTCTCTTTCTTTCATTCTGGACCAATTATCAGCCATCAAAGAGCATCGGGGTATTTAGGGGAGTGAAAAAAAAAAAAACGAAGTTCTTGGGTTAATAAACAAATGGATATTCATGTGAGGTCTCTATCTGGTAAATCTTACACATTTCAATAAATTCCCTTCAGGGACTATTGATTGAAATCTATCTAGGCTTAGAGAGAAAGAGATTTTAAAAAGCCCACCCTCGATCGATACATATCAAATTTATTATATTAATATTTATGAATTTATGTTAAAATAATTCTAAAAAATCTGATGTGATGGTCGCACAGCTCACAACTTTCTCTCATTTCCGGTAATTGAAAGTTGTGTTCTGTACTTCTCACATCAGATTTAATGTGTTGGCATTTATTTAGTACGCTATATTTTTTATTTATTTTTCCCTCTAGCCCTTAGAAATTGTTACGGTACAGTGAGGGACAATATTAAGTCACACTCATGCGTTTTCTACTTGTGATTATTTCATTGTTTTGATAAAAGAAATTGAAAATCTTTATTGGAATTTTTCAGGTTTGAACCATGAAAGTTTCCATTCAAAAATATATAATATTTTTATAAAAACATTGAAATAATCACAAGTAGAAAACGCATGGGTGGGACCCAATATTGTCCCTCACTCTACATTTGAATTGAAGATATAACATATGAAAATATTTATATTTTCTTGCTATGACAAATATTTATTTTATCTTTCCTATGAAGTACCAATAGTAATGGGTGCTTCAAAAAATTTCAAAGGGAAAATATACATTTTAAAGAGCATCTAAAAAATCATTGATTTCTCAATTATAATTGAAATCGTGTAAGCGAATGATTGAAAAAAAGTGAAAAAGTATATCATTAAATTATTCTATTTAGTACTCTTTGGTATATTTTATTCAAAAGATCCGTGTTACGTGCGATATTCAGGTGATTGAAATCTGAGTGTAACAAACAGGGTGGTACCTAACTTGAATACAAATTTTAACCGCCTACAGTAGTTTATTTTGCTCTTGACATATTTTGTCCACCCGAAACATAAATTCCCTATTTAAACCTCAAAATCTTCAGTGAGGTTTTCGAGGGTCAGTTTAATTTTTTTTGGATTCAACAGAGAAAGTAATCCCAGTTTGTACCTCAAAGTCCTACTTACGCACGGTTTTACAACTTTGAGATTTAAATCAGAACTGCAAAATCTACAATTGGCCCTCAAAAACTTCAATCCATATATTCTATACTGGTTTGAACCTCAAATGAGAGTTTCGAGGTTATAGTTAGGATTTCAAATCAATCAGCAATTCATATTTAAACCCCATAGTCTTCAAATGGGGGTTTTGAGTGTTAAAAGTAGAATTACTTTCTGAGCGGCAAATAAAACATCAAAGGAATTGAGGCTTCTGAGGTTTAAACTAGAATTTGTTTTTTGACTCGGGCACCAGAGGCCATTTTGCAGGTCCGTCTTTTTTGAACATCAAAACGTGTATTTCCCCCAAAATCTCGACATGCAATTTTTTACATGAATCCATACATATTATTATATTCATATATATTAGATCTTGAGAATATTTAGAAGAATCTATGAATATGTTATTATTGTTCTAAATAAACATTTAATCCTTTGATTAACAAAAATTGTACTGTCAAATTATGAGCTGGGATTCCACAAGGAAATCCATATTTAAATGAAAAAAAGTCTTAAAAATATCTTAAATTTGAATAAATCTAGTATTCAGGTGATTTAAATCTGTGTGTAACAAAAGCCGCGAGTGTATTCATCATCATAAGTCACGTATTTATTCCATTTTTATTTTTTATGCTAATAATGTTATCTGTATTTTTTTTTTTTTTTTTTTTTGAAAATACTCTCGCGTGAGGAGGAAGAAGAATTTTTTCTCTTTCATTTGTAAAAATTAAAAGTGAAAGATAGATGGCCCGCCCTTTCTTAATCACACTCCGCCAGTGAAAACCTTGAGCTTGCTTGGTTCATTTATTGAGCCAAATGCCATTTGCAAAAAAAAAAAGAGAAAGAGATAGAGATACAGGACATGAATCGGCATTGATTCGCAATTTTCTGCTAATTTCTCCTTTTGTCATCCCAGCCAGGACAATGGCCATTGAGGGTCAGAGGGCCAAGCAGAAAACATCACAAAAGCCCCTCTCTAGAAAGCCTTTAATTAGAATTTTGGATGAATGGCGTTATTGGAAGTGAAGCTAATATCGCAAATTGTATTTATTTATCTATCTCTAAAATTCTAATCCATTCATTAAAGTCTTTGCCTTTATTTTTTTTAATACAAATTTATTAATGCTATTATATAATGGTATAAAAGAAGATATGATTCTTTAATTTGGCTTTATATATAGAAAGGGTTGTCGACCTTTGATATAACCGAACAGATGATAATTGGACAATTGATGCTTTTAGAACAGGACAAATTACCTTCTCAACAGTTAGTATCAATTAGAAAAACTGTTCTAAATAAGAATTTTTTTCGACAAGTCCTATAGGCTTCGCCTAATATTTTATAATGGCGATTAGCCGAGGAGATAAAGCAGTTGAATTTATAAATAGAGCCTGGATTCCTCTGCAATTGCATATTCTATTTGTTAACATGTACGTCCTGGTAACCAATTTTTCATCCGAATCATGCATTCCCCCTTGGCACTATAGTTCAATATTGCATATTTTTGCATATTTGGTGAATATTGCATATTTTTGAATATTTGGCGAATATTGCATATTTTTGAATATTTTGTGAATATTGCATATTTTTGAATATTTGGTGAATATTGCATATTTTTGAATATTTGGTGAATATTGCATATTTTTGAATATTTGGTGAATATTGCAAATTTTTGAATATTTGGTGAATATTGTATATTTTTTGTATATTTGGCGAGTATTGCATATTTTTTTGCATATTTGGGGAATATTGTATATGTTTCCATATTTGGTGAATATTGCATATTTTTGCATATTTGGTGAATATTACGTATTTTTGCATATTTAGCGAATATTGCATATTTTACATATTTGGAGAATATTGCATATTTTTGCATATTTGGTGAATATTGCATAAAGTTTAAAACTTTTTACAGTTTTTTAACATATTTCTGCAAAAGAATGTCTTTTGAAACAAAAGTCATGCTATCTGAGGAATGTTCGCACCAACAATATGTCAGGAGTTGCTAAGAGTCCCTTTAGGCTCAAGGCAAACATAACAATTGTCCTGATGAAGGCCGGAAAAATGAAACGTCGACAATTGTATTAAATAAAGCGAAAAAGAATTTTTTTAAATTGCTTTGGGCTGTCTTATTCTCCTTAGTGTTAATTTTAAGAGTTTTCTTTGACGAAAAAAAAATTACCACAGACATACACACAGACATCATTCCAAAAAGTACTCAAAACGCATTTTGGCAGCATCAGAAAAATTTCAATTTTTTTTGTTACGATACATGAAAAATCTGGTGTGACTGGCGCACAGCACACAACTTTCTCTTACCTTCGGTAATCGAAAGTTGTGTTCTGTGCCTGTCACACCAGATTTTTTGTGTCGACATGCCTATTTAGTTCCCGACAGTATGGAACATGAATTCAGATGTAAAATTTATAAGTATGGGAAAATATTTATATTTTGTTACCATGGCAACCATTTCTCCTATCTTCCCTATGAAATACAAGAGTAAAGTGGTCTTCAGAAGATTTCAATCGCAAAATGAGAATATACATTTGAAAGAGCATCTAAAAAATGATTGATTTTTGAATTTTAAAAAAAAATCGTTGGAGCAAATTTTGAGAAAATCGAAAAAAACTGAAAAAGTACATCAGTAAAGTACTAGTACTCTTTGGCCGATTTCGATTAAAAGCTTATTTTCCGGTCCCGGGGGTGTTTAACTTAATTATAAAATTTCAACCTCCTAGCTCAATTCCTTCATGCTTAAAATTGAACACACACCACACACACACACACACACACACACACACACACACACACACACACACACACACACACACACACACACAGAGAGACAGACAGACTATGTCGCGAAAACCAGTTTTTTGGATTCAGGGGACCTCAAAACGTGAAGATCCATCAAAATCTCGACATCGAATTTTTGACATGAAACCAATACTTTCTCTCTATATATATATTACATATATACATAGGTAAGAGAAAGTAAAAATTACAAACCACTATATACTCAAATACATTATATAATTTGATGTAGATCTACAATTATTTCCTAAGTTAGAATAAAATACTTTCCCTAAGTCTGGGAAAGTAAAATTGCATATATTTTTTTATAAAAAAATGATAAAAGCCCTGAATTCAATGCAAATCCATGAAATGGTTTTCGAGTTCGTATTTAAGAGCACAAACAATTCAATATTTAAATACAAGGATTTTCAACTCATTTATCAATTAAATTTCTTCTCAAATTAAAATTGGTAAAATTGGTATTTTTCAGTTAAACTATGTTTGGCTTGTCCATTTTAAGAGAGAGAGGAAAGAATCCTAATAAAAAATTATGCAAAAAGAATGAGGAAGACTATTTTATAGTAGATTATTGTAAGTATCCTAAGTACGTAGTATTAAGAAATTGAATCCGCAAAAAAGTGAAATGGTCATCAAATTTGCCAATTTGCTTCTCTCTCTCTCTGATGCAATAAATAAGAAAAGAGGAAATAAACTGAGATTGAAAAAAAAAAAAAAATTGAATATACACTTGTATACATGTATATCATCCAATACAGAAAATCATTTTTAATTTTTCATTAAATATCTATTAATACATGTAAAAGAAATTATATAAAATTTAGTTGACCTTTTAAACTTCCTATAAAATTAAAGGGCTATTAACTTTCTAATATTTTTTTTTGAATTTATAAAATGTCTCTTTAAAGAGTTATTATTATAATAATTATTTTTTATTTATTAAAAATCTACGGCGAAATTTTGTTATTTTGAAATTAAAAGAAAACTGCTCGATTGATTGGTGAGAGGAGTTAATTTTGCTGTATCTTGGGTCATATATGCCCCTAATATCTTTAAAAATATGTCTATTTAGGGCCTATTTAAAATTATAAAAGGGAAATAATAATGATAAATTTAGTCAAGGTATTTATTAAATTCCATACTTCCCGATTAACAGTGCTTAGATGGGGTATCTGCGGCTCTAACATTCATCCCAGAATCTAAAGAATTTTATAATATGATAATAGAGTAGAATCCCGATAATTCGTATGGTCACAGGTTGGTTACGAATTATGGGAATTACCAATTATCGCGAGTATAAAATTGAAAAACGTATTAATGTCGAAACTGAATTGTTGTAAGAAAGAGAAAAAACGAGAAGCTCAATTTCCCTCTCATCGTTTCTCATTTCCTTTCAGTGAAAAGATTACGAATAAACGAGAAAAACTTGACTCTCTTCTTTTCTCCTCTTGAAAATAGTATGAATTAACGAGCTTTTTAAACAAATACGAATTATAGAGAAGTTTTAAAATATAGGGCTTCTACTATCTTGAAAACGGTACGAATTAACGAACGTTTCAAGCTGGAAATACGAATTATATACGAATTTGTATTGTATATACGAAATATACGAATTAATACGAATAAGATCTTTTAAATGGACCTCGAGCATACAAATAATACGAATTGCCGAGAGGTCTGAAATGCACTGTTTTAATTCAAATATCGGGATTTTCTCTGGGGACCAGCAAATTTGTACGAATTAGCCAGAAACACAAATAATCTAAATTTCACTGTATTAACAATATCTATATCTATCTCCGGTTCAGCATAGCACAGGAATTTCTTTTTACAGAACCGAAGTAGAGTAAATTTGACATTGATTTACTCCATTAATTTATTATATCGAGAACTGAACCCTTAACAATTAAGATTATTATTATCAACGCGTTGAACGTCCCCCGGTAGCCATCGGTAAATATATTCTAACTTCTAAATGCCCTCAGCAGTCGAAAGGAAAAAAAAATACTTGAGTTGGAGCAAGTGCACAGTACTTGGAAACGACTGCAGAATAACTAGTCGAATAGTTGTACAGTACCTCCGGACCACCAGTGTATAATGTTAAAATAATGAATAAAAATTAAAAAAAAAAGAAAGAATTCACATGAATGTTTAACTAGACAGATTTTCATCTTCTCTTTTGTAAAACGAAATGCTTTTTGATCTAACGTATTGTTTCCAAGAATACAAAAGCAGAGAAGAGAGGGAGCCGAGCATGATATATGACTCCCCTTAACACAAAGGTCCCCGGGATGTTGGAAAGTTGCCCTCCGACCAAACTAGCTGCTGTCTCGTGCAATAGATTATTAAAAACGGAAATCGATCCTCTATGTGTGTGTTACTCTCTTTGACAAGAGAGAGGATCGTGAGACCCAAGAAGGTAAATACAAAAGATAGTAGGATATTAGAGAAAATAACTATAACTGAGATGTTTTAAATTATACACATCAGAATCTTTCCTCTTTCTTTATGATTTTTGCGAAAACTTTGATAATTATAAATACGGAAATTAGAGCCTTTTGATTTAAATAATTAATTTCTGAATAAATGAAGACTTGTAGTATTTATTTATTGGAAAGTTGTGTGCAGTGTAATACCAGAATTTTTTAACATGTAAAATAATTCTCTTTGATCGTTAAAAATTAATGATTAGAAAATGCCTTAAAAGCAAGTAGTTTACAAAGAGAATTTTAAAGAGAGAGAGGATCAATATGTTGTTTGGGGATGAAAGAAATGGGGAGAGAGAAGAGGATTAGAGAAGTGTCACGATTATGCAGATCTCTCTCTTCTTGGGAGTGAGGATTAACGATTACGAGGCTTTTTACTGGTGTCGATGGGTTTGCTCTAGATCTCAACACCAGATTAGGTCCCTTAGGAGAATTACGAGAGATACGACATGCAAACTTAACAGAAAATCATGTTCCGTATCAGGTGAGATAGAAAGAGATAGAGAGGATAAACACAAAGATTTTGTTTAATTGTTTTAAAACAAATAAGGACAA
>JAKCPI010024997.1:0-26209 GCA_023213315.1 Euborellia annulipes
TTAATATATTGATTAGAAAATAATTTAAATAAATAGGATATCAATATGAATTTGTCGTATATACTTAAAAGAAAAAGTTTAAGCATAATTCTTGTTTTAATTTAATTATAATCAATACATAAAGTTTAAATGAAAGATAGTTGCAAAAATAAATAAAAATAAAAATATAATATTGTTTAGTTTTTCAAATGCCCCGGGTTTGGCGTAGTAGGTAGCGTGCCTACCTCCTATACCAAAGGTCGCGGGTTCGGACCCCAGGCAGTCCGATGATTTTATTTAAGCCATTTGAATACCAGATGGCTTAAATAGAAATGCCTGAACCCCCAAAAGATATGTTTTAATACAACGGTTATCGTCAAAAGTCTTATATGGCCTGAGTTGCCGAGAAGACTGTGTGAATGTGTGCGTGAGTGTGAGTGAGGAAAAAGTGTGAATGTTTTTTTAAAATTTTTCAAATGTCCTCGGGCTTGGTGTAGTTGGTAGCGCGCCTTTTTATATTCTTTGTCTACCGGAGAGGAGGACATTTCCTGAATACTGGTGCAAATAACTTTTATCAGGAGTCAGTGTTTCAATTTACATGCTAAATAAATTCAGCATTACTCTTAACTATTAAAACATAAGCAATAAATAAGCACAAATTTGTTATCAGTAAAAATCTTGGGAAAGGCGAAATGGATATGTTTACAAATACCTACTACATCTCTGGATAAAAAGGTCGATAAAAATTCAATAAGTTAAATGGAAAAAATTATAACCATGACAGACAGAACTATTTATTTATTTAATCGTTGATAAAAAATATTTTAAAATATCTTTCCAACACAAAAGTATCCATTAGTGATAAGGTCCCTGGTGGTCCTGTTAAATTTTTGTGAACCCCACCTCCATTCTCCCTCGAGTTATGAATAGGCGAATTAAGTGAAGGCATGATTTATGGCAGACAAAGCTTTTAAATAAATGAATTCGAGGGCGAATTATAGAAATATCTATAGGCTCTTTATCTGGTTAATAATTCATAGTTGAAATTTGCAAAATTAAACAATAGACGTTCATTAGCATCAGGTTGAAAGATTAGCTTGGAAAAAATTTATATTCTAACGGGCTATAATATATCTAAAAATTTAAGATACCTATCAATATTACTCAACATAAAAATTTAAAAAAAGAAAATAAGTTAGTCGTGTTGAATAATTCAGATCAAGGTAGAAAGAAGTATAATCAGGTTTATATCTGACGATAGGAATTTTAAAATTCTATTTTATGATTGTAGTTTTTTTTTTTTATAAATAAAATACAGTATAATAATCTAAATTAATCAAAATAATGATTTAATAAAAAATTGTTTAATTTGAATTGAATTATTTATTTATGGTATATAAAAAAAAAAGATATTAACTTTTTGGGATGGTAATTTTTTTTTAGTCAGTTCGGGGACCAATACAACTGTAACTATTATTCTAAAAGAGGGGGTTATTCTTTTTTTTTTGAAATTAATGGCTTTATGGAAATTAGTTCTGCAAGATTTGCCAATATGGAAATGCTGAATTTGGTTATTATGCAAGTAACCGGAGCGGCTGTCCAAAACAGTGGGATATTGGAATTACTATGAAAACGGAGTTATAAAAATAAAATAGCTATCCAACTGTTACCAAGTGAATAGCTAGAGTGGCAATAAATAGGACTTATTAAAAGTTCCAAAAAGAACCAATTTGTTTTTAATATAATATACTCTAAGATCTTAAAATACTAAAAAAAGTAAAAAATGTTCTTTTATTTTCATGCTCAACTGTAATAAAAAATGAATAAAGAAATTATTTTATGAGAAAGTTCTTTAAAAATACCTATTTTTTATTATTTAATTAAGTTAATAGGCTAATATTTAAATTTTTCTTGTATTCAAGGAATTAAACAGAAATTATTTTGGGGTGGGAATTCGGATGATCCGAGAGGTAATCTCTCCCCTCCTCAAAATGAATATATTTTATTATAACAGAAGGCAATTTAAAATTTTAACATCATGTTTTTTCTTTATTTTATATTTCTATTTTCTATTTCAAAGGCTATGCGAGTCAAGGTTAGATGTCTTGACTCCTTGGTCCATAATAAATGGCAGTGAATATTCGACTTTTTGAGGAGTTTTATTGACACACTTCAGCCCTGAGGATGGTGGCAAATCTGACCGAAACGTCGGCTTGAAGTGACTAATTAACGAAATAAACGTAACTGCAATCGCTCTTTCCTTTCTTCCTTAATACAAGATCTACTCAGCTATCCACCTAAATAAATGCAGAGAAAGCAAAAGATGACAAAAGTGCATTTTTTTCAATAATATTTTATTTATCGAGGCTAACAAAAATACCAGCCTTTAATAATAAAATGGCCTGCCTATATCAATATTTTTTTGAATTAGATCTACTTATTCTGCTTTTTAGAGAGATAATATGGACAGTTTTTATTAATATCAAATTATTTAAATTACTCTAAAAATACTTTAAAATGGACATAGAAACTATAATCTCGGTTTAATTTAAGAATCATCCAGGGATAATTAGCATTTAAATATTTAGAGCGTCGTTTACAAAAAGGCATTAAATTGAGAGAATTGGTGTTTAGAATCAAATGGAAAAGGTAAAATACCCCAAGAGCGAGAGTGTAGAGTGGGTAGGAAAGGGAGGGGGGCATAAAATTTTAAGCAAACGACTGAAATCCATTAGAAAATAAAATTCACAAACAAAACTTCTATTAACTAATCGAGTTGAATATAATCAAAACGAAAAATATTATTGAGTTTGAATTTATTCATTTCTCTGGAATCAAAAGATTTTTTTTCCTCTCTTTATTTCCGCCCTTTGGTATTAGCTACTCGGAATCAAGCGCTTTAATTTTAAATTGTTTAGAGATTTGTCTTTTGTTAAGAGGTTTTGATTTTTTTTTAACAGGGAATCAAATATTAACATCTTTTTTTGTTTTAAGTGAAATATAATATAATAATATAATATATATTTGCTGAGGGGCAATTCATTCTGGTTCAAATAATAATATAATTAATGCCGAATATACTGTACATTTAATTTCAATCCTATTTAAAATTTTAATAGGAAAATCATTAAAAATTATAATAAAGCTAGCATGTATTTTATTATTTAAATAATAAATATAAATTTATATAAATGAAAAAGTATAGTAATTTATATTCCAAAAAAATGTATTTTTTTTAATTGTAAAAAATTGGAAATTAGTTGAATTATAATTCGATTTATCAGTAAATTTTTTTAACTTGTTGGGGTATAAAGGATAGAAAACCTAGAAGCTAGAAATCTAGCTTGGAATTCAATTCAATGGAAATAAATTTTGCTCTTATATTTGATGGGGCCGGATCTAAGGGGGGGAGGGGATTTCTAAAAAAGGTAAAATAATATAATTTTGTAAGAAATTTTAGGAGGGGGAAATAAATTTGCCCCCCCAAAAAATGGCGAGTTCCGGCCCTGCATTTGATTATGTTGTTTTAATTTGAATAAATAATTATATTATTTGTTTGTAATTTAGGGTCCAATTTTTCAAAAGGTCAAATTTTTGAGTTTGCACTATTGCGATCAGTAAGCGTTTGTAAACTTTAATTCTTAGGTTTTGAATTAGAAATGTACATTATATGGACCCTGTTACGCATTAGTCTGTCAAGCGCCAGCTACCGAGATTTGAGAAAATTAAAGTTTTTGTTTTGATTAGATTATATATAATTTTTTGTCAATTGTGCAAGTAACATTAAATATAAATTTTTTTAGGACATATTTCATTAAAAATATTATTAATTATAGTATTTGAAACAATATTCCGTGCGTAACTCAATTTTTAATTTTTTTTGGCGCTTGACACACTATTGCATAACAGGGTCAATATATAAATATATCAATTGAAAGATTTGTCCACTTTAATTTCTTCAGAAACTAAACCAGATGTAAATAAAAATAAAATTTTTCAGTTCCCCAAAGTAGTCCGGTACTTCTCATTGGGGTGGTGGAATCCCCCAATTGTTGGTGCGATAGTTCGTCCATAAGAGACGCTACATATTTTCTTCCGTTGTCCCCTCCTAGGAAAAAGAAAAGGACGCTTTTTAATAAGAACTATTGAATCTTGTTCCTGTTAAAGTCGATAATATTTTTGCACTTGCGGAGGGAAATTCTGACTTGTGCCTGCCTATATGTGTATAATTTTATAAAGGCTACAGGACAACAACAATAGATTTTAAGTGTTATTATTATTGTTATTTATTTATTTTCTATATACTAGTTAAGTTCTTATATTCTATATGCTCTAATATTGTAATTCAACTGAGAAGTTGATCCTAATGTGGGCACCATAGGCCATTAATAAAAAAAAAAAAAAAATTAAATATCCAAACTGTATTTTAATTTAGACTGAGTAGCTTTTAGGTATTTCATTAAAAATAAACAGAGAAAAATTGTTTTAATATTTACGTATATAGGAAAAATGATTCATTTTATAAATATTTATTCTCTTCCTGAATTGGAAATATTCATTACCCTTCTAATACAGAAAAGGGTATCTAAACTGAAAGCCTCGGGCAGATAAGGTCTCTCTAGTTATGCACGGGTAGTCAGTCAGTCAGTACAAAGTACAAAAGACTAGCAGACTCGCTCTTCCACCCTCCAATCGGATATAAGGCTACTTTATTTTTTCCCTTTTTTTTTTTATTATTATTTTCGTTGTGTGCGTGCAGCCATTCGTTGAGTTCAGTCGTTGATTCGTTTCTACTCGAATAGGTTTCAATCCGCGACGATGATGATGGCGTAACGAGGGCGGATTCATCGCCCATCCCCCTTTAGGTTCTATACATGGACCGTAACATTGATCCCTGTCGGTGGTGTCCATCTCCATCTCGGTGGTTGAACAACAGCTGCGCCATTTGGCCGTCAATTGCACCCGGGCTAGGATCCACCCCCGCCTGGGGGAAATGAACAACCTGACGGGCCATTCGATAACCTTACACGAATATATTAAGATCGGCTATTCATTTCTTTTTTTAGTCCTCCCTTTATTTATCGTTTTTTTTTTTTAATCCAAGCTGTATATCAGTTTGATAAGCTTAAGGGAAGTGAGCCCTTAAAAAAAGATTAAAAAACTCTTTCTTAATATGAAAAGTATTAAAATAAGTAGTATTATTATTGGGAAACTTATGTTTTAATCATTAATGAACTAAGATTATCAAATTGTAGACACAACGAATCTTCGCAGACAAATAGTGAAGATAGCTTGTTTCTCAACTAATATCAAACCCGAACAAAGTTAAGGATGAAAGAGTTTTATAAAATTTCTGAACCAAAATTAAAAGAAAAATACTCAGAAATTGGAAGTTTTTGGCACTTATTTCTTTCCAGAATCCCATTTTCTCAAACCAATGCCCGAAAAAATTACCTCTTATTAGAGAAAGTAATCGTAAGCATAATAATAAAAAATAGTCAATACAATAGTAAAAAGTATATAAAAAAACTAATTTAAGATATTATAAATTCAACAAACTGTAATCTATAATTCTCTCGTGTGTGTGTGTGCGCGCAAGAGATTTTCAAATTTTAAAAGTCTTTAAAAAGAACATCTTTTCAATTCTAATGATGGACATTAATAAAAATATTTGTGTAGGCCTATCTTTGTAGAAAAGTTTTTGAAATATACAATGGCGGAGTTTAGGCTTTCACAGTTGATATCATTAATAAAAGAATTTGATTTTTGGTTTAGCTGTGGTTTATTTGTAAAAATTACAACGTTTCGGCCACTCCTTTTTTGGCCTTCTTGTGGTACAATTCAGCTAAGATTACAAAGGTTGTTACGTCTGTGACAAACTCCAAAACGTAGTAATTTTTGATGATGGATACTTACTGGTATCGATACTTTTGTTTCGATACTAATACTTTTTTATTCGATACTTTTTTCCGATACTTTTTGGTATCTATACTTTCCTTTCGATACGATACCAAGTACAAGTATCGATACTTTTTTTCGATACCACAGTCAGGACAAAAACAAGACGATTGTAGCCAAATATTCTTTAATTTCACTTCTCGCCCTCACGGCTGACGTTTCGGCTTGAGGTCTAGGCCATCTTCAGAGCCGGCTGGCAATAATCAAAAAGTGTGGATTTTTTATTTTTACAAATTAACCACAATTAAACCAAAAATTAAATTATTTTATTAATCGGAATTCAATGACGGCTAATAAAATTAAGTTGAGTAATTATCAACAATCTCTCTTTACTAAAATTTTTCCTACTAAAGTTATTTCATTTTTTACTTTATTATTTTATTTAGAATAAGTCTTTTTTAAGGGCCATCTGAAAACATAAATGTTTCTGCAGATAAATTTTCTCAAGAGAGTTGTTAGGAAAACTTGCGTTTCTTTTTTCTGAACAATTAACAACTTTTCTAGAAAGTTAATATCCTATAAAAATATTTTATTGCTTAGTAAAATGTATAGGCTACAGTAATAACTACATATTTATTGTTAAACAAAAGAAATATTTAATACGATAATATTACGAAAATTTTGAAGTCTGAGAACCAGAAATACTTATAAGGTAAAAATAATAAATCTTAAAAGTAATAAATAAAATAGAAATTTTCTCTCCAATAAAAAAATCCTACTTATTTATTCATAAATTAAAATGTTTTTAATTTTTAAGTACTTTTATACGTAGTATGAAACAAAGAATAGAAATAAATATTATTCAAAAGATGACATAAACAAGTACGAAAGATCAAATGGCAAAGAAATTGAAAGGAAGCAATGTTTTCCAATAAATTTTAATAACTATAATTTATTGTCCTTGACACTTTTAATAAATAATTATTTTTTTATAAACATTAGATTAGTGAGAATTGAAAAGCCATTTGTGATAAATGATTAGTGACATTTGAACTGTAGAGTAATACTTAGCTAGGTTGTGAATATAAGAAAAAAAAAAAAACAATTTTATACTACGTAGAAAGTAAGTATTTTAAACATTTTTACGCATACTAAATCAAGTGAGTGAAGAGATTTAAAAAGATTTTAAATAATAGATAAAATCTTGTCCAAAATTAAATATCTAATAAATAAGGAAGGATAAAAAAAAAAACTCTTGTCTTTGAGCGGGCCCGGGGTTCGTATAAAATTTGTAGGCCTATTTAGATTTTTTTTTAAATCTTAATGATAATTGGTCTTTGAGAGAAAGGCCTCGGGATCGTGTAAGAACGAAAATATTTCGATTTTGTACCCGAAATATATATTGAAGGTTTAATCATTCATTTCTATATTAATTTATATTTTTATTTAAATTCAGAATGAAGAAAAGAGCAATTTCAGCTAGATTTATTCCGTTTATCAGGCGCTTGAAGCCGACTTTTCGGTCATATACGAGCATCTTCAGGGCTGAAGTGTGTCAGCAAAATCCTCGAAAAGTCGAAAGGTGAAACTGTGTAAAACATTTCAGCCCTGAAGATGGTCGTATATCTGACCGAAATGTCGGCTTGAAGTGCATAATAAAAGAAATAGCTCTTTTATTCATTCCTTACTATAAGATCTCTAATATTTTTATTTAAATCTAAATAAAAAGGCATAAAATACTGGACAGTATCACCCAACTACGGTATCATCCGATTATGAAATCTTCAAATAAGAGTTGGGTCCCTCACCCCTTCTTAAAAAAAAAAAAAAATTAATAATAAGACTTGTCGAATGGGTCATTTGGACAAAATATATTTATGTGGGGAGATATTTAAACGAGTCCAGCCCTCCCCCCGATATAAATTGTATATACTCCGTTGGGATGGGAGGATTCTTTCATTAGAGAGTAGTGCGGGTTGATAATTTTTCTTTGGAGCCGGAGCTAACCTGGATATGTTTAATCAATATTTTTACAAGATTTTTTCAATTAAGTTAGTTTAAATTTGTAGTTCCATATTAAATTCAAAATAAATTTGTAAAATTATTTTTTTTTTTACTTCTATTTTATTGGAAGGTTGATTTTGGATCAATTGATATGTTAGATTTAGTTAAATTAATAAAATAAAAAAAAGATCTAAAAGAAACCAAGCAGTCGGTTAAGATAAATTTCGGGATGTGGGATGTAAAAATTCAAGCAGTAAACTTTGCAGAATATAAAAGATCATATGAATTTTATTTGAAAAGTTTCACTTCAAAAACTTGTTTCTCTCTCAAAGTACGTATATAGTTAAAAGTAGGACGGTCGACAAGAATAATGTAAAAATGAGATTTTTTGGTAGCGTATGGATAGTCAGCAAAAAAAAAAAAAAAAAAAACTCCTATTCTATAAAAACGGCTGCCTTTTATGAAATGAAAAGAAAGGAGGTATGTGCCTAAAGTAGCGAGTTAATTTTGAAACAAAGAAGAATGAAATTTTGTTGAAGGGTTGTGTCGTTAAGCAAGAAAAAGTCAAAGGTAAAAATTTGTTGTTTTCCGAAAAAATACAAAACATTTTTTCCAATAAAATTACTATTCTCTGTACATTCCGATATTTTATAAGATATATAACAATATAAATTTTCAAATCGAATTTTTGTAATCGAAATATTTATATAGATAAATAGAAATAGAAATAGATGAATGTAAAAAGGTGTGTTTAAACTTATACCATTTGCAAGCTTACAATTTGTTAATGAGATGGTAATTTAAAAAAAAAAATTACATTTTTACGGAAATTTACTAGTTGTTTGGGATTGGAGGGATTCGAAGATATATATGATTGATTTTAGTCATCGCTTATTAAACAGAAATGTCTCAGGTATTCAAAATTAATTCTCCAATTAATTTGAATACGAGTCGACTCTCAAGGGAGAAAAGCAAATAAATTTTATTATTATTACACAAAAGTACAAAATAAATTCACACACTAGTCTTGGAAATATCTTCTGATTGAAAAATCTTATTGATGAAAAAAGAATGTGCTTCACGCTTAATTCTTTTTTATTCTTCGCATTAAATGCATTAAAAAAAGAAGTGTGCAAAATTGCAAAAATAAAAAAAGATTCATTAAGTGTGGCCACTCTCCCAAATTCAAATAAATCATGAAGCTGAGCTAAAGGACCTAAGTTAAAATATTATTTGTTTATCCCCCCTCACCTCTATCAATTACTGATCTAATAGAAAGAACAAGTATTAAATTTTAATCGAAATAATTGATTACTATTAATTTTGTCCGAATAGAAAGAAACTTGTATTTCCATTAGATTTATCATCTTAACACAAAGATCCGAACTGAATTGTGTATTGATGAAGGAGTGCCTGCCTAAGCCTATTAGTCATTAAATCGATGTGTTATTCGATTACTCTCCACAAGAAGAACTTTATTTTCGTTCCCTTGCTGTTCGAAATTTATGTGATCAGAATCAAGAATCCAATGAAACATGACAAGTTTCATTTTTTTGAGTTTCATAAAAAAAAGTATAATAAAACCAAGAATTCGTCTCTTTCCTCCAGATTCTAGTTTCACTACCTAAAGGGGTTAACGCCTGTATTTTCTAGAGGCGGAGTTACGATAGAGCTCTTGTTTAAAAAATCTGGTGTCGACATATATTTAGTTTCCGCCGATATATTAGAATTCAAGATGTAAGATAAGTATGGGAAAATATTTATATTTTGTTACCATGGCAACCATTTAGCCTATCTTTACTATTGAAGTACAAGAGTAAAGTGGTCTTCAGAAGATTTTAATGGCAAAATGAGAATATACATTTTAAAGAGCATGTAAAAAATTATTGATTTTTGAGTTTTAATCAAAATCTGGAGGAAATTTTGAGAAAATCGAAAAGAACTGAAAAACTACATCAGTAAAGTACTAGTGCTTTTTGGGCGATTTTGATTAAAAGCTTATTTTCACACCCTAGGAGGGTGACTAACTTAAATATAAAATTGCAATCTCCTAGCTCGATTCCCTCATGCTTAAAATTGAACCCAGACTATATCCATCAAAATATCGTCATTGAATATTTGACATGAATCCAATACTTTCTCTCTCTATATATTAACTATATATATATAGAGGTAAGAGAAAGTAAAAAAAGTTTACAAGGGATTTCTCTTAAAACTAAGAAAAAGTTTCAAAAGCAAAATAAAACAATATTTTCTCTATGGGTCGTTTTGATAACTTACCTACCCCAACATTAAAATAGCCTCCCTATCGGGAAATACATGGTGTTTGTCCTTCAGCATTAAAATAGCTGAAGGACAAACACAATGTATTTCCCCATAGGGAGGCTATTTTAATGTTGGGGTAGGTAAGTTATCAAAATGACCCATTGCATTTGAATATGAAATCATATATTATACTCGTATATGGACGATGTTATGCACGAAGGAACCAAGCGCCATTATGATCGAAATTGAGATAAGACCGCTATCTTGTAGGGAAAAAGAAGATCTACCTCATTATTTAAATCACAACATTATTACTCTGTTTACATTTTTTATGCATAATGCACCTGCCTCCTGGATGCCCCCCACCCCACCCCCTCGAATGGATATTATAATAAAATATTAGAGGCTAGGGCACATTTGGGTGACGCTCCCGAAATCTCTTCACAACTCCTTATACCTTAAGATTTTTTTGATAGTATTATTCAATGATTATTAAGCAGATAAAAAGTTCTATGAAGTAACGAGAAAAATATTATTAATTACATTCAGAAATAACTATTCTTGAATGAACAAAATGGTCTTTCAGTAACTTGATTGTGTGGATAATTATTGAATAGGATAACTGGATCATTACTGCCAATACAGCTTACTTCTCATTTGTATTACAATCGAGGCAAATGGAAATAGCCAGGGTTGCCATCAATAATGCAACAAATAGACTAATATTAGAATAAAGCCTAATCTAAAGGCAATAGGCGAGGTGAATGTCCAGTCTTGTCGAATAATATTGTCCCAGTTCATTTCCATAACAGATTAGAGTGGATGTCATAAGATGGTAATATCCATTTTTCTGGGTAATTAGAAACTTTTCAATTTTAAAATAACTTATTTTGACATTCAAATCAGTAAAAGTTGATAAATAATAATGTAAAAATAAAAAAAAAAATACGAAAACATGATTGGAAAGCCAGCATTGATTAAAGTTAAGCTCGGTGGGCAGCAAAAGGCCGCTGTCAGGAAAGATTGTCCTTGTCAAGGAAAAGGAAACAAGGAAAAGGTACTGTACCCAGAGCACAAATTGTGAAGGTTCGGATTACCTTTCAACCCCAAAAAGAACGACGAGATATAAACAGAAAGAGAGAAACATGGACCCGACATTAATCGGAGACTGCATACACATTTTTGTGTACGTAAAAAATACAATATAGAATAAAATTTATCGTTCGCAATTTCAAATGCGGAAACGAAAAGAAAAAAAAAATACCAAACCAAATTCAATTTGTACTTAAATCTTATTTATCTTGATGAAATTATTTTTGCCGAGAGATGTAAATATTCACTTTTTATATAAAAAATAATGGAAAAAGTTTTGCAAAGGCAAAAAAAAGAAGAAAAAAATGAAATTAAATGTTAATTTTCACTGTTAATAAAAACAGACCTTAATTATATTTAACGATTTCAAAATATATATATAAAACTAATTTCATATGAAAATTATTCAATAATTAATTCGCTCATATTTCATTTTCACGAGGAAAACTTGTTCTATACGAAATAATATTTGATTTATATTACTTTCGGGTGGGTCAATATTTTTGCTATTATAATATATATTTAAATTAGCAATTCGACATCAACATCACCACATGCCGGGAATACATACCAGAAACAACTGGAATTTGTTATGCTTTTAGATTTATATTCATGATTATAATCAAATATTATAATTAATTAAAATAAAGTTTTTGAATTTTGGTAGCATTAAAAATAATTTATATAATGGTTATTTATGCATTATGTTCAGCGTGTTTGTATCAAGCCAGGAGGATTCGCCTCCCTCGACGGCTTATTATAAATGACTTAATGAAAATTTAGTGTCTTTTTGATTCCTCATACATTTTGCACCTGTGCCACAATTTATAAATGAAATCACCTAGAAATATTTATTTTTATTTAAGAAAATCAAAGAAGCAGCAGAGACGTAACTACTTTGATTGCCCCCCCCCCCCATAAAAAAAAATAAATGAAAAAAATTGTTAATATAGAATTCCAAAAATTTAAAATTTAAATACATTTTTAGAAAAACTGAATTTTTAGTTTTTTTTTTTTTTTTTTAACTTTGGACACCCTAATACAATTTTTTCGATCCCTGAATACAAAAAACATGAATTCAGGAGATGAAAGAAACAGTATCAAACGTAATTCAGGAAGTTTTTTCTTTTTGCAGGTTCTCAGGCAAACAGGTAATAAAGAAGACTTTATTTTAATTTGAAAATTTTAATGGAATAGACGACCAGTGTGCGCATTGTCCTGGTTTCGGCCACAAAGGACCATCGTCAGGCCTGTGAAAATAACATCAAAAAACTAACTACAAAAAAGATATTGTATTTACGATATTCTATAGTTCTTCTTCTGTCCTCGCCTTATTCCCGTGATGCATGATCGGCGGACCTCACTTTCTCCCTCTAACCCTATCATGCGTTTTTGCGACCGGAAGAATAGGACAAGCCGGCCCGTCACTAGGTCTGACACCTGTTGAAGAGGAAGAAAGGGACAGACATACAAAGAACTGAAGGACTGTCTGTCCCAGCTCGGGCAGCTCGTGGTCGCCATCCACGTACCCACAAAATGTGGGTCCCTGAGCGAAATATTCTATAGTTCTTCAACTTTCCAAAAATCATTCATTCTTGAAAATCTATTAATTTTTAACGATATAATGAACAAAATAGTAATCTAGGAAACGATTTTTGCATTCAGGGATGGTAACAAATTTTTAGGGGTGTCCACAGTTAAAATATTGAATAAATTCAATTTTTTTTTTAACTTTTAGACGTGTTTTACACCATTAAATCACCTCACATTGTACTGAAACTGGAATAGTCCTATGTATTTTAACTCTCTGCATGTTTTTAAGGGGTGATGCCTTAAAAAAAAAAACATTGAAAATTCAAAATTAGAGCCACTTTAGAGCAAATTTTATATTAGAATTTATTTTTCTCTATATTTCTAAAACTATGTCTGATGGTGCAAAACTGGCATTTTTGGAATCAGCTCTAAAAATTTATTTTGATGATACTCTGTTTACTATATTTTATTTTTTCTTAAAATTATTTTATATATTTTTTATGCGCCCCTTAGCCTGCATTGCGGGGTCTGCGGGGGGTGTTATTTACGCCCCTGAGTAGAGGGTAAAAATATAAACATAAGTGAGAAAAGTAAAATAAAATACTAATACATTTTAGAAGAAAATTCCAAATCAAATTTTGTATTGAAATTATTTTTATAGTAAGTTGGTTGAAATATTACTTAAATTCAAAATCCTATAGTTCTTTAATTTGTCCCTGGTTTATTAATTTTTTACTTTCTCGTACCCTATATATGAAATATATAGAGAGAGAAAGTATTGCGATCATGTCAAAAATTCGATGTCGAGATTTTGATGGATATACATGTTTTGAGGTCCCCTGAGTCCAAAAAAAGTGGGTCCCGCAAATTGGTCTGTGTGTATTGTGTGTGTGTGTGTGTGTGTGTGTGTGCGTCTGTGTGTGTGTGTGGACAGATTTTTAGCATGAAGGAGTTGAGCTAGCGGATTGAAATTTTATATTTAACTTAGGTACCTTTGAAGAATTTCAAAATAAGCTTTTGAACAAAATCGGCCAAAAGTACTAGTACTTTACTGATGTACTTTTTCAGTTTTTTTCGATTTTCTCAAAATTCCCTCCAAGGATTTTTTTTAAAATTCATAAATGAACTATTTTTTAGATGCTCTTTAAAATGTATATTCTCATTTTGCCGTTGAAATCTTCTGAAGACCACTTTACTCTTGTTCTTCATAGGAAAGATAGAACTGGTTGCCATGGTAACGGAATTTAAATCTTTTTCTTTTTATTAGATTAAAAATCAATTATTATTTAAATTCCCATTTTTTTTAAATTTATTTGTGTCTTTAATTGTTTCAAAGAAAACATATATGTCTCTCTCTCACTTGCAAACATTATCGTCTCTCTCTACTCTTTTAAATTCCCTTTCCACCTTATCTTCGCATAGGAACAATGTTAATTTCCTATAGGGATTTGTATGTTAATTTCGATTCAAAAGGGGGTCCCCTTTAGAACTTTTTACGCATTTAAAATTTTTTTTTCCAATTCTTATGAAATTTTGTATTTATTTACGATTCTATATTGTGTATAAAATGTCCAAATATGAGATTAAAATTTTGAAAAATAACCATAGTTTATTTGAAGCAGTCAACATTTAAAATGCAAGTTTGAAACTAAGGTGCTATCGGAAACTAAATATACAGTATCTCGACACAAAAAATCTGGTGTGACCAGCACAGTGCCCAACTTTCTCTTACCGAAGGGTAAGAGAAAGTTGTGTGCTGTGCGCCAGTCACACCAGATTTTTTTTCCAACATGATTTTGTACTTGTCGGTTAACATCAAAGTGACATCAAACATTGGACAATGTCTCTTTATCTCATGAACAATACCGTAAGTAATATCCCTGGCAATGTCCCAATCCATAGATATCAGTAAATCTATCTCAAACAATAATAATTGTTCTCTGTTCAATATATACCCAATCCATTGTCTCACATATCTTTCCTTTGATTATTCGACCGATTGAGCTTTGTTTAACTAAGCCTTAATATAAATTATACTTGATCTACCTATCTTTATATTCAAAATATTATAAATAACTTTAGCTTCAGAATTCATTGAAGTAATATTTATTTTAAATTAATCAAGAGAACATTGTATGTTAAGTGTTAAAAATGGTCTGGTGGATAAGATATTTAAGGTCATAGACTTAATTTAATTAACTATATTTTAGCCCTCGGGCCTTGGTGTAATTGCTAGCGTTCCCTTCCAAAGGTCGCGGGATCGAATCCAAGGCAGTCCGATGATTTTATTTAAGCCATTTGGATACCAAATGGCATAAATAAATATACCTGAACCCCCCAATTATATATATTAACAAATATTGAGTATCGTTAAAGTCCTATATAACTTAAGTTTCCGAAAAGACTGTGTGTACGTGTGTATGAGTGTGATTGGGAAAAGTGTGTGTTAAAAAAAAGTCTGGTGTGACTGGTCGCACAACACAACTTTCGATTACCTTCGGTATTCTATGCTTGACACACCAGATTTTTTGTGTCGACATATATTTAGTTTCCGCCAATATATTAGAATTTAAGATGTCAAATTTATAAAAATGGGAAAATATTTATATTTTGTTACCATGGCAACCATTTCTCCTATCTTTCCTATGAAGTACAAGTGGTACTTTTTAGCCGATTTTGTTTCAAAGCTTATTTTCACGCTTCCGGGGGGTGTCAAACTTAAATATAAAATTTCAGCCTCAGAGCTCAATTTCTTCATGCTTTAAATTGAACACAGACACACAGTCATGTTGTGTGAGTGTTTTTATACTAATAAATAATACATTGAAACATATAATCTTGTGTTTTATCTTAATTACCTCATTGAACAATAATGTTTCAGCTAGAGTCAACGGTTACCTTTTAAAATTGAATTAA
This sequence comes from Euborellia annulipes, assembly GCA_023213315.1. Classification (NCBI taxonomy): domain Eukaryota; kingdom Metazoa; phylum Arthropoda; class Insecta; order Dermaptera; family Anisolabididae; genus Euborellia; species Euborellia annulipes. Next base: position 15,688 of record JAKCPI010024997.1, read on the forward strand.
ATTTAACCTTGATTGAAGCTATCTAGGCCTAAATATTTTTTTTTTTTTTTTTAACACTCACACTTTTTTCTCATTCACACTCACACTCACATTCACACAGTCTTTTCGGCAACTCAGGCCATATAAGACTTTTTACGATATCCGTTATTGATAAATATACATATATGGGGTCCAGGCATTCTTATTTAAGCCATTTGGTATGCCTAAATACATCCTTTGATTTTAAAGTTTACAATAATTAAGTAGATTGATGATTTTAAAAGCCATGGATGTTGTTTAGGTCTCAAGCTGGGCCCATTGAAATTTATTTGGTAAAAATAAATATTGCTGGATAACAGTAACAACAACAAAATATAATATGTTTATAAAAGGATTGTTTAAAAGCCTACATGGTTTGAGAGATAAGGCTTAAAACAAGAGCATTGGTATCTAAAGTGAATGTATACTGTCCTTTGGGAACACTGAAATTATGCAGAAGGGAATTTAGTGGTCTCAGGTGAAATTTATTGGCCAACTTATTATATTGTTTAGCTTGTATTTTAGAGGACAATGTTAGAGATCCCGAGTTCATTCTGATGAGCCAAATATGGATCAACAATGAACAAAATACTCAAAAAATTTATTTCATTCCTAATAATATTCGAATCCTCAAACACAAAACAAATCGAGTTTTTAATTCTATATGGCCTCAGATGTCGAAGAGATGTTAGTTAAATAAAAATGAAATAAACATGAAATTTTATTAAAATAAATTCTCGAATGGATTAGCATTTGAAATACTATCCTAATGAAATATTTTTTTACTTTTTATTGTAATTGAATATAAATGTAAATTACATAGAGAAGCATTTACATGTGACGTGAATACATTATACTATTGATATTTAAGTTTTCGTTAATGGGAATAAAAATTATACATTAGTATCGAAATGCGAATCTGCTAGTAATAATAATAAAATCCTATAAATTACTTCTATTAATATAACAATTTAAATGTCATTAATATTTAGAATTAGACTCCGAATAGTTGCTAAGCCCCTTTGCCTTCGCCTTTATTACGTTTAAATATATGGTTTTATCTCTCCCTCTCCTTTTATAAAACGTGAAACGTGTTTCAAGCAACTATAAAGCCTTTTATTATAATTAAGTCATTAGAGGACCATATTTAATACCCTCCCCACTCTTCCCCTTTAAACATTTGTTATATGCGCAAGGCCCGGCAAGGCCCATGGACAAATTTACATTTCTTGAACAAACACAATTCTGAGACAAGATCCGTCGCTTGTTTGTGCACGTAGCAGACGTAAACTGAGCATTTCAAAAAGGGCCTTCGCCCTTTAGTTTCAATAGAGGGAAAAAAATTGGAAAAATATTTTTTCAAAAAATATCCCCACCCTTTTCTCTTGCAGAAAGAAAACGTGTCTGACATTTATTGGACGAAAAATCATTCGGAGTTTAATTCGTTTTGGTTCAGGATTTTAAAATAGGATTCATTTAGATTCAGGATGAATAGAGAGACGACATCCCTCGTATATATTTTAAGTTTTATGAAGTAATTAATTTTCTAGATGTAAATGATGTCATCCTCAGGAACATATAGGCCTAAGATGTTATATATAAAAATGAATACAAGTAACATCTGTCTAATCCCCTTAGACCTCCTTTTAATTAATCCTAATCACTATTCATCTTCTTTTAAAAAACTCTTAAGGTATTAAAGACTTGAGCCAGACAGTGGCGTAGCCTTCTATCCCCATAATAAATTATTATTATAATATTAATCAAGTTTTTTTTTTTTTTTTTTTAATAACATCTGGAATTTTTATTTTCTTTAATTCAAATTTATTTTTATCTTGAAAATTTAATATTAATTATTATTATTTTTTTTAATCAATCGTGGTTGAAAATAGGGATGGAAAAGGCGCTCGAAAAGTTGAATTTCGATTTTGGAATCGACTTGGTATTTTTCGATTCTCGGAATCGATTAATCATTTCTGAAAGTCGACTTTTTAAAAACTTCTTCTTAACTCGTGGTTAGGAGATTAATAATGATGGAAAATTGGATATATATTTGGATAATAATATATTCAAGTTTCGGTTTAAATTAACAGAGTTTATTTAAGTGAAACACGTGGTGAAATATACAAAAAGTGTTATACAGAATGCAGTTGTTTATGATATTACAATAAGCATGAGCGTCTAAAAGGGATCTGAAGTTAGGATAGGAAAAACAGCTGAGGCATCAGTTGCCTCGTCAGTGGGTAAAGAAAGAAGACAGTACATTCATGTGTGTGTGTATTCGGCAGGGCGCGGGGATCCTCCAAATTCAAATATTTCTAACATCCCCTCTATCCAAGTGCCCGATGTACGAATACATCTAATTCATATTAAGCAATTTAATACATGCTTCATGTTTTGGTCCATGAAGTCCTTTTGTGAGAATATCCGCCGTCATTCTTTCAGTTGGTAGATATTTTATCATTATATCCCCTCTTTCTTGAGCTTCTCTTGAAAAGTGATATCGCAAGTCGATATGCTTGCTCCTTCCATGATATACTTGATTTTTGCTCAAATTTATTGCGCTTTGATTATCGCAATAAATCGTTGTTTGTCCTTCAATTAATTCATCAAACTTCATATGGTTTAGGAGTCTTCGCAAGTAGATAATTTCTCTAGTAGCATCCGAAAGGGCCATATACTCAGCTTCCATAGTTGAAAGAGCAACACTCTTCTGTTTGTGAGCTCCCCCAACTAATTGGTCCATTGGCTAGCATAAAAACTTCGCCTGTATATGATCTCCGATCATCTATGTCTCCACCCCAATCCGCGTCTACGAAAGCTGTAAGAGGTTCTTCGCTTTTGACATATGTGATTCCTCGATTAATTGTTCCCTTTATATATCTTAGAACACGCTTCGCTGCCTTCCAATGGATTTCGCCAGGATTGTTGCAAAATCTGCTTAGTGTGCTCGTTGCGAAGGCTATATCAGGTCGAGTTGTATTTGCCATATATATAAGTCCTCCTATCAGTTCCCTATATGGTTTCGTTTTCATTTTTTCAATTTCTTCTTGCGTATCAGGTTTTGAAGAATTTGATAATTTTACATTTGGATCTAAAGGTGTAGCTACTGTTTTTGACTCTTCCATTCCAAATTTCTTTAAAAGATCATTTGCGAATCTTTCTTGAGAAATTTTTATTTTTCCAGTGGAATCTTCTCTATTAATTTTCATACCTAAAATGTCATTAAGTTCTCCAAGATCATTCATTTTAAATTTTTCCATTAATCTGCTCTTCGTTTCTTTAAGCAAAGATAAATTTTTAGAAGCGATTAGTAGATCATCCACGTATAATACAATGATTACTTTTTCTTCGTCTGTGTTTACATATACACATGGATCCGACTCAATCTTTTTCATGCCAATTGATGAAAGATAATTATTAATCTTCTTGTACCATTCTCGGCCAGCTTGTTTCAATCCATATAATGGTTTCTTCAGTTGACATACTTGTTCAGATCTATCTTCATCTGCGTTAAGTATTGGTAATTCCATATATATTTCATCTGAGAGATCTCCTTGAACATATGCTGTGACAACGTCCATTTGATGTATATACATTTCCGCCTCGACACATCCAGCTAGGAAAGTCCTTATTGTTTCATATCTAGCCACCGGCGCAAAAAACTTCATTATAATCAATTCCGTGTTTTTGTTCATGGCCACGAGCGACTAACCTCGCTTTATAGCAGTTGATTGATCCATCTTGTTTTCTTTTAATTTTGAATACCCAACGGTTTGTCAAAATCTTTTTATTTTTAGGGCGGTCTACGATTGTCCAAGCATTATTATCTTTTAATGAGTCTAATTCCTTTTTCATGGCTTCTAGTCATAATTGTCTATCAGGTCGATATGTAATTTCTTCTAATGATTCTGGTTCTGTAATTTCTTCATTCAATTGATCTAACGATTCCGGTTCTGTATTTTCTTCATTCAGTTGATTGGCTACATTATAAATTTTCTTTGGCCTTCCTGGATGGCCTGTTCTTAAAAATCTTGGTCTTCCTGCAGCTCTTCCTATTGATTCTTGTTCATTATCTTGTTGCTCCTCCTCTTCGCTTTCATTTTCATTATGGGTATTACTGCTAACAGATGGTTGAACATTTTCTCTATTTTCTTCATTATTATTATTTTGATTTATTTTAAGAGGCATTTCAAAGAATATGCTTTCTTTTTCTTCAATTGAAGCTATGTCGACCGGGTTTTCTTGAAAATTGCCATAATCTTGATTATTATTGATAGATTCGTAGAATCTCACATTTCGCTCTTTAACAATTGTTCTCGTTCCAGGTTTCCATAATCTGTAAGCTTTTGACTCTGACGAATAACCAACAAGAATAAAATCTTTACCTTTTGCTTGAAATTTTCCTCTTCTTGGAAATTTATTTAAAGCAATGACTTTACTTCCGAATGCGCGCATATATCCCACATAAGGTTTTTCTCCACTCCATAATTCAATTGGCGTCTTTGATTCTTCAAGAGATTTCGACGGGCATCGATTTCTTATATATGCGGCTGTACAGATTGCTTCACCCCAAAGGCTATTGGGTAATTTCGACTCCAAAAGCATACAACGTGCCATTTCGACAAGTGTTCGATTGGCTCGTTCTGTAACTCCGTTTTGCTGTGGTGTATGTTGAACCGTTAATTGCCTTTTAATTCCATTTTCTTTTAGGTAATCTGTAAATTGTTTTGATAAATATTCTTTGGCATTATCTGTTCGTAATGTTTTTAATACATGACCTGTTTGCTTTTCAGCGGTTTCCTTAAATTCTTTAAAAGCGTTAAAAACATCAGATTTGTTCTTTAATATATATACTTCAGTAAATCTTGTCTTATCGTCTATAAATGTAACAAAATATTTACCTCCGCCAAGCGAGTTGTTGTTTGGGCCACAAATGTCTGAATGTACCAGTTCGAGTATTTGTTTGGCTCTCTTCTCAGATTTCTTGAAAGGTAATTCATTAATTTTTCCCAAGTCACATATTCGGCATCGCTGCTTCGGGCTTTGGCTATTCAGCTTCATTCCTGCGACCATCTCATCTTTATGCAGCTTCTTGAGATCCTGAAAATTTAAGTGTCCAAACCTGCTGTGCCACCTTTGTAAATGGTCGTCTCCAATCTCCTGGGCGGACATCAATTTTTCTTTATCACCAAATACATATAGTTGGCCTTCTCTTCGTGCTTTCAGGACAACAGAGCCGTCCTTTCCTTTAATTAGAGCATTTGATTTATTAAATGTTACAGTGTAACCATTATCAGTTGCTGCTGAGACTGAAAATAAATTATTTTTAAAAGATGGAACAAGTAATGTGTCTTTTAATTGTATCTTCTTGGTATTTCTGAAACATTTTAAATCAAATTCAACATCGCCTTTTCCGGTTGATTCAAGTCTATGATCGCCTGCAGTGTATACGGATGTTTTATCTCGTTCATTAATCCTTGAAAATAACTTTTTATCATTACACATGTGACGAGAAGCACCACTATCAATATACCATTTATTCGAATTTGTTTCATCTTCTGTCGACATAAAAACTACTTTAGCATCATCCGGTTTTTGAGAGTCTTTAGTTTTCTTAAATTTACAAAATCTTGATTTATGCCCCTTCTTACCGCAATTGAAACATTTGATATGAAACGTTTTATTCTTATTATCGTTTTTAACATGAAATGCATTTGAAGCTTTTGGAACTGACTCTTCACGTCGAGATTCTTCTTCTAATAATTTTATTTTAAGAATCTCGAGGCTTGGCATTTCATCTCGACATTCAATAGCAATAGAAAAATTTTCATATTCATTTGGCAAGGAATTTAAGAGCATTATTGCTAAGAGATCTTCTGGGATTTTAACTCCGGCTTCATCTAATTTCTCTGCTTTGTTCATAAATTCATTTAAATAATCAGACATGCTTTGATTATCATTTTTGCTTAATTTATTTAATTGTTTATATAAAGCAGTCTTTCTAACAGGGCCTGTCGACTGATGAACATTTTGTAATTGATCCCATGCTTGCTTTGAAGTAGTGGCCTTTTTGATATTATTTAATTGTTTCTTACTTACGCTCAAGATGATATAGGCAAGTGCATTTTCGTCATTTGATATCCACGTTTCTGCATCGGCTTCTGGCTTAGGAATTGCTCCATTTACGTAGCCCCACAACTTGTTGATTATCAAAACACTTTTCATCTGGATCTTCCACGATTCATAGTTATCACTGTCCAGCTTTTCAATGTTGTGAACGTTTGATGCCATCTTGATTAATTTTCTTCCTTCCACGTGGCTACCAAGTTAAAACACAATTTAATATTTCGTTTACACTGGGCCCATAACCTGATGGAAAATTGGATATATATTTGGATAATAATATATTCAAGTTTCGGTTTAAATTAACAGAGTTTATTTAAGTGAAACACGTGGTGAAATATACAAAAGTGTTATACAGAATGCAGTTGTTTACGATATTACAATAAGCATGAGCGTCTAAAAGGGATCTGAAGTTAGGATAGGAAAAACAGCTGAGGCATCAGTTGCCTCGTCAGTGGGTAAAGAAAGAAGACAGTACATTCATGTGTGTGTGTATTCGGCAGGGCGCAGGGATCCTCCAAATTCAAATATTTCTAACAAATACTTATGGAATTTTTATTTTCTTTAATTCAAATTTATTTTTATCTTGAAAATTTAATATTAATTATTATTTTTTTTTTAATCAATCGTGGTTGAAAATAGGAGGAAAAGGCGCTCGAAAAGTTGAATTTCGATTTTGGAATCGACTTGATATTTTTCGATTCTCGGAATTGATTAATCATTTCTGAAAGTCGACTTTTTAAAAACTTCTTCTTAACTCGTGGTTAGGAGATACTAAGTATACATGTATATTAAATATATTTATTTATTTATAATATATAATAATAATAATAATCCCTTATTCCTCCAGAAGAGTTTGCTTAAAGACCTTCAACACAGCGTGAGCCTATAAGATCTATTATCAACATAAGATTTATTAAGTATTTAAACATTTTATTAAATACTACACACACAAATATTGTTTTCAATATTTTTATAAAAGAATATTCTATCCAGAAATTGCACGTGATATGGCACCGTACATTAAAATAAAATATTAAAGTTGGGAGTACCAAACTAAAACATTAAAATATTAAAATTGAGGAATTAAGAATGCCACATACCTTCACTAACCGATCTTAAAAAGCGTGTTGATTGGTGTGTTATGTTTTAAAAAGAAAGATGAAAGTCAATCAATGAAAACATTATATTACAAACTATATTCCATTGGATACTAAGTATTGTAAGAAAAAAGTCGAAGTATCGTCCAGTGAGAATCGATTTCAATCGACTTGAAAGAGTTTCAACTCGATTCTAAAAAGTCGATTATTTTCAGTAAAAGATCGATTTTTGACTAAAGTCAGAGTCGAGTTTTCCATCCCTAGTTGAAAATTAGGACTTAACAAATATGTAAAATAAAATCTAGAGGAAGAGTTACAATGAAAAAAAAATCAGGAGCTTCAATTTCTTAATGAGCAAAAAACACAAGCCGTTCAGTGGCGACCCCAGCCAGGATTTAGTTAAAGGGACGGGAAAATAATCAAAATGAAATGAAATCTAATCTAATCTTAAAATCGTAAATTTTATAAAATTCAAAAAATTATATTTTTTTAAAATTGTGATAATTTAAATAGTCACAAAGAAATTTTTTTTTGTTAAAATAATTATATGTCTAAGGCCGTCAGCCCCAGGGAGAGAGAGCCTCGACAGCTTTGTCTAAATCTAATTTAAATAGTTAATTTTGTAAAAGAAAAAAATCCCTAAAAAGGGCAATCTATGATACGCAGATGCTTCATGGGCTTCTTGGGAGCCAGCATTATAGGCATCTTTAAAAAAAGGAAGCAAAGATGAAATTTAGAGAAAATACAAACTAGGTCAAAGGAAGTTGAGGTGGTTTTTTTTTTTTGATTAATTAAAAAATAAACACGAAATTATTTGTTGGAAAAATGATGATTCACTCACCAGGCATTGCTATTATACATTAAAATTAGGGTCCGACCGAAACAAGATTTTCGGCCGAAACCGAATTTTCGGCCTCTTCCATTTTTTGCCGAAAAACAACCCAAAACCAAAATTTATTTTCTTAAAAATTTTTAATTTTTTTTTTTTTTTTTTTTTTTTTTTTTCTCTCTCCCCCCTTTTAAATCTTTTTTCTTTTTTTATAAAATTTTTAACTTTTTCTCCCTTAATTTATTATTTTTTGTTTTTTTTTTTTTTTTTTTTGGGGGGCGCCCGAGGGCGAAGGGATTAAAATATAATCTGTGAATGAGCCTTTAGTCATTTAAGAAAAAATTATACAATCATTAAAATAACAAGCAAATATTGAAAAATATCCATTTTTTAATGTATTAGGTAATATGCTTATTAGAGAGAATGTTTTGAAAATTTTAGTTGTTTTAAGCATCTAAATAAATTAGAATAGCATTACTTATAATGTAAACATGAATTTTTTAAATTCAAACTCGTTACGAAGGAGACTCGAAGGACTTTCTATTCAAGAATGCATAGCAAAAACGAACGAATATAAAATTAAACAAGATGTGTCATTTTGAAACATCAGAAATTTACAAAAGCTAGCTGCCTTTAATATAAAATCCTAACAATTATTATAAAAGCGTTCAGAGCCGCACCAAGGAAAACTTGCGCGGGCCAAGATTATAATTTGCGCCCCCCTGACAAAAAAAAAAAAATATATATTTTATTATATAGTTATGCTGCCCCCAGATTCTGGAGTCCCTGGACCAATTCTAACGCCCCCCCCCCACCAGAGAGAGCGCTCCTACAATCATCATTATGAGTAATACAATTTTTTTTGTAAAAATATAGGCTGCCATCGCTCCCTTGCCCCTCCTTTTTGCGGCACTGAAAGCGTTTACTTTAAAAATAAATTAAAAAACGATTACTTTTTAATTTAAATTTCTTAGGTTATATTTTGAAAAAAGTTTTTTTTTAGGGGAAGTAGGAGCGAAGCTGTTAAGCATGTTATAGGCAGATATAGGCTAATAGGGGATCGGCTGTTAGACTAGCCTGCCATCTTTTGCAAGAGTGCTGAACTACCAGGTATTTGACAGATAATTATAAAACTAGCAATTTGGAAAATTGGTCCTGGTGGCCAATATTCGAGCCTCCCTTTAGACTAGTCCGCGCCCGTCTAGGGAGGCGCGCCTCACAGTTTGGAAAACGCTAATCTAAACTTACTTTAAATTTTTCTTAATTAATATTTGATTAATAATAATAATAAATTCATTTTTTAATTTAAAAAAAATTTAAAATTATTGTAACAGATGTTTTTTCTGTATTTTGTCAAAAAAATTAATTTTCATAATTTTTTAATAAGTCATTAAAAAATTATAACTTTCTGTTACAATAATCCCTTATGAATTGAATTCATTAAAACAAAACCGCATTGAAAAATTCCTTATAAAAGTCTAGTTTTTTTTAAGTACGTTTAGACGGCCACACCTTACACCCCCCTTAAGAGATGTTTCCTGACTCAAAATGAATTGAAAAATTATTTATATTTTTTAAACTAAAAAAAAATGTAATACGAAGGGATTAAGTTAAATAATCTCAAAGTGAATTATCAATGAGGTCGATAAAAATAAAGGAATGAATGAATACAAAAATAATCCGTCAAGGGGAAAGATAGAACGTATGGGGAATTTTTTAAATATGTTTGTTATTTTTTCTTGAGCTTTTTAATCTCAATAAAATAAAAAAATTGACAGGAATTAATAAATGTCACTGATTAGGAAAGTGACCTTTATAAAAACGTGCTTGAATTAAGCTTCTTAATTTAAATTAATGCTTGAATTGATAAATATAATTCCAATAACAAAAAATATTTTCTATTTAAAGTTGTATCAAATTTGGGATATCAGTATAGGAAAGGAAGAATGTGAAAGTTACCAGTGTTGTGCAGTACAGTAATCGCATAGGAAGTGAACAAAGTAAACAAGCCTCAAAACATTAAAAATGTTTCAAGTTTTTTTTTTTTACTATGAAGATAAAAATGTTCAAAATAATCAAAATCTAACAAAAATACAGTATTTTATATCAACGATATTGTGTATAAGGGGGCTCTTTGGTGTAGCGGGCTAGGGTGTCGGCTTCTACAAAGAAGATCCCTGTTCAAATCCCTGAGCGGAAGGGATTTTTTTAATTAACCCGCGACCCTTGGTACGCAAGGTCAGCTAACCCCTACACCAAGCCCGAGGGCATAAATTTAACTTGTAATATTTATATATTATAAATAAACAAATGATAACATCTTTAATATATTAAAAAAACGGGTTTGAATCAATCATTTTTAAAGTATAATAAAAAATTTTAAATAAATAAAAGATAAGAAAGGTGAGTTTTCAATGATTCAAGGAGAAATAAACTCGACAAATAATTT
>JAKCPI010024998.1:0-20268 GCA_023213315.1 Euborellia annulipes
ATGAGCATAAATAACAATTGTAATACAACAACATAAAATATTTTTTAAATTATAAAAAACATCAGATCTTACATTATTGGCAATCTCAAGATGCACACCATTGAGATGCAGATAGAGTTGTTATATATAAACATATACAAAATTATTATATAAAAAATACAAAATTTGCATATCAGTTGTCAGATGCTCATCAGTCAACACGGCCAAGTCTCAAATGTATATAAAATTTAATTATCAAATACAGTTATTATATGATAAATACTGGGGAAGCAATGAACCCTTAGTACATTGACCCAAAATGCATCTTAATAAAAACGAAATCTCACAAAATCATCATTAAAATACATTGATTCTGATGAATCGAATTTTTCATTATATTACAATAGGTGCAGAACTAGAGAATCAGAATCAGTAAAAAAAAAAAAAAAAAAAAAAATCAATTTTTTTTGAACTTTTTTAAATCGGCTTTTCTGAAAATTTTGCCCAGTGAAAATATGGTACCTTTTCATGTGGACGGTTACACAGCGATTTATTTATTCATTGAAATTTTAACGAAAAATTGTTTTTCGATTATTCTGTTTTTATGTGAATTGTAATAATTCACTATTCAAAACAAATTTAATAAGACAAACTTTCAAAATAATATATAACCCCCCCCCCCGTGGCCGAGACAGCTAAAGTTGTTGACAAATGTCAAAAATGATAGCCTGGAAGCCACGGGGGCGCGAGTTCGGATCCCAGGCAGTCCAATAAATTTATTTAAATCATTTGCATCCCAAATGGTATAAATAAATATGCCTGGACCCCCATATACATGTATTTAAATAATGAATATCGTAAAAAGTCAAAATACAGAAAGATTAAAATAAAAAAAAATCTGGTGTGCCTGGCGCACATTCCTTCATGCTAAGTGTTACATACAGACAGACTAATTCGCGGGACCCACTTTTTTTGGACTCAGGGGACCTCAAAACATGTATATCCATCAAAATCTCGACATCGAATTTTTGACATGATCATAATACTTTCTCTCTCTATATATTTCATATATAGGGTAAGAGAAAATAATAATAATATATAGGTCTACCCTCCATTACTTTTAAATTTGAAATATCAAAGTTTAATATTGAAAAATACATTTTTGACGTATAAGCTTACGCGTATTTCATTTCCTTTTATTTTTTTTCTAACAAATTTAAAATAATTCTCATTTGAAAAAAGTTGAGGAAAAAATATAAACTTAATATTAGAAAGCGCCTTCATGTGTAATAGGAAAAATAAAAATTTTCTTCTTGATATAGTTTATAAAGTGATTTCATTCAGACTGACGCATTTGAGATAACAAAAGAAAAACTCTCGTCTTTTAGCCATTTGCCGTAAGAAATAGATAAGTGAAGAATTTCATGCGGAATGGTTCCAACTTGGATAAAGAAGGATTCTCCAAATAGAGGGGAAAATGAATTAGAGATGGAAATATTGACCATTTAGAAGAAGGAAATAGAAATAAAAGATGTAGCCTATATTTTGAAAAAAAAAAATTTTCATTATTAAAAAAAAAATTATAGGCCTTTTAATATTAAATAATCAACTAAAGTTGCGTGGAAAGGAGTCAGCCAAGGAAAATAAAAAATCAAATTATTCTGTCGACGTTTCGAGCGCCCGTCGCGCTCTTCCTCGGGACCTGAGGTCACAAAAACATTTATTAGAGATTTCTTTCTTTATAATAATTTTTTAACAGAATTATAAGACATTATTAATATAATTTTATATAAAAGTTAAATGATTTTTCATTTTACTTACAGTATAAGTGTCTAAATGAAAAATCATTTAACTTTTATATAAAATTATATTAATAATGTCTTATAATTCTGTTAAATAAGTATTATAAAGAAAGAAATCTCTAATAAATGTTTTTGTGAGCCTCAGGTCCGGAAGAGCGCGACGAGGCGCTCAAGGCAACGTCGACAGAATAATTTGATTTTTATTTTCCTTGGCTGGACTCCTTTCCACGCAACTTTAGTTAATACTCACAGCCAGTATAATAATTAATTATTAAATAATCAATGTAGAATTTGTCTTTCTTTCTATTGTGGCCAAGAATAATAATTATTTTATATGATCAGGAAGTTGGTGCTGAAATAATCTATAACTCTGGTGACTTATTTAAATATCCTTCCGCCTAAGTTTAATGCACTTCGACTCTCAATGAAGCAAAACAAAATAAATTTATCCTTTGCCTTTATGAATTTTTATTTATTTTAATTTTTTCTTTTTTTTTTCAGTGAAACTTTTATTTGATCCTCTCAAATTTTTTTCGCTCTTCTATCAGCAAGTCGCGTTACAAGCGGTGAAGTCAAAGGCCGTGACGCTACAAGCCATGACGTCACAAGCCGTGACGACAAAAATAGGAAAGTTTAAATTTAATATATATGACGAATTATAAAAAAATAATTGAGATTTAATTTTGAAATTGATAAAATATAATTTTTAAAATAATTTAAAATAATTCAAATCTTCAATTACTAAATAAATATTGTTCTCAGTTTTTAACATGCGTCTATTTATTTCCCATTATCATTCCCATTTTCCAATTATTAAGTTAAGATTAAAAACGCTATTTTAACACCCTTAATTGAATAATTTTCTGAAAATTTTCAGTTAAACGCCTACGATCCGAAAAAGTTTCACTTGCATCGTGGTTCGTTTCATAAAACCACACAATTACATACATGTAAGTATGTAGTAGGAAGTATGTAATTCACTTCCGATGATGACACATGTGGTGTCGAAATACGTATAAAGTGTTAATGTTAAATAAATAAATCATTGAAACAAAAAGCCTTGTGTATCATACTTGAATTTTAATGTTTCAACTAGAGCCAACGGTTACCAGTATAAAATTAATTATTATTAAATTGGTACAGTAAAAAACTTTTCCCTGTTTTAAATAAAATTTAAAAAAATTTATTGATAAAACAAAGAACTTAGGAGAAAGCAAGAGGGTTTGTATGAATTTTAAAAATATATTAGAACCGCCTTGAAATGTACGAAAGAATTTTTTTAATTAACTTTTTGTTTGTAGTCGGGACCATTGAAAAGGGCGGATTGTAAGGGGGTGTTTGTGTCTGTGTGGTAGGGGGCAGCTTTGGTCTTCTGACAGAACACACTCCACCTCAAATATACTACAGGGCAGACTTTACGAGGCTTTTAAACCCGGGGGAGGCATTTTGGGGGCAGACATAAGGGTGGTTTTACGACCCCCCTCTCCCCTGGGGCTGTTTTTTCATCCTTGACTCAAACTATTGATAATTGGTTATTCATGGTCGTCGAGGCGAAATCTTTTTACCTCACTCTGGCTTTCCTAAGGTCAATCTATTATATTAGAGGAGTTGTATATAAAAAAAAAAAAAAAGTTACTTAATACAAAAGAGAACCTTCTATAAAATATGGCGAAGAGACGAAAAACAAATTGAAGGGAAAGACGCAGATTTTCAGAAGGTACTATCAATAAATTTAATGGAAACATGCAATTGGAAATTAGGAAAATGTCCTTTTTGAGAATAATTTTTTCATAGCAACATGAATAACTGATTTCCTGTTATTCAAATATATAAAGTCTCCAAGTAGCATCCCGTCCCAGGCGAAAAAATCTATTTCAATTTAATAATATACCAATCAATTTAAATAAATATGGACGGTTTCTAAATGGCCTCAGATGCCGTAAAAATCCTTAAATAAAAAAAAACCTGTAGGTTCTAAAGAAATTTAAATTATTATAGGCCTAGAGCTTCATTCTCTTGCTATAATATAAGAATCTGAGCTTAATTTAGATTAATATATTGATTAGCAAATAATTTAAATAAATGAGATAACAATATGAATTTGTCGTATATACTTAAATGAAAAAGTTTAAGCATAATTCTTGTTTTAATTTAATTATAATCAATAGATAAAGTTAAAATGAAAGATAGTTGCAAGGGAGAAAAGAACATCCCCTTTTCATAAAAATAAATAAAAATATAATATTGTTTAAATTTTCAACTGCCCTCGGGCTTAGTGAAGTTGGTAGCGTGCCTGTCTTCTATACCAAGGGTCGAGGGTTCGGATCCCAGACAGTCCGATGATTTTATTTAGGCCATTTGAATACCAAATGGCTTAAATAAGAATGTCTGTATCCCAAATAGATATACTAGGGGTATTTACAAATAACGGGTATCGTATAAAGTCTTAAATGGCCTAAATTGCCGAAAAGACTGTGTGTATGTGTGAGTGAATGTGAGTGTGAATGAGAAAAAAGTGTGAGTGTTAAAAAAAAAAAATTCAACTCTTAGAAATAATTAAAAAGTTTTATATTCTTTGTCTACCGGAGAGGGGGAACATTTCCTGAGTACTGGTGCAAATAACTTTTATCAGGAGTCAGTGTTTCAATTTAGATGCTAAATAAATTCAGCATTACTCTTAACTATTAAAACATAAGCAATAAATAAGCACAAATTTGTTATCAGTAAAAATCTTGGGAAAGGCGAAATGGATATGTTTACAAATACCTACTAACATCTCTGGATAAAAAGGTCGATAAAAATTCAATAAGTTAAATGGAAAAATTATAACCATGACAGACAGAACTATTTATTTATTTAATCGTTGATAAAAAATATTTTAAAATATCTTTCCAACACAAAAGTATCCATTAGTGATAAGGTCCCTGGTGGTCCTGTTAAATTTTTGTGAACCCCACCTCCATTCTCCCTCGAGTTATGAATAGGCGAATTAAGTGAAGGCATGATTTATGGCAGACAAAGCTTTTAAATAAATGAATTCGAGGGCGAATTATAGAAATATCTATAGGCTCTTTATCTGGTTAATAATTCATAGTTGAAATTTGCAAAATTAAACAATAGACGTTCATTAGCATCAGGTTGAAAGATTAGCTTGGAAAAAATTTATATTCTAACGGGCTATAATATATCTAAAAATTTAAGATACCTATCAATATTACTCCAACATAAAAATTTAAAAAAGAAAATAAGTTAGTCGTGTTGAATAATTCAGATCAAGGTAGAAAGAAGTATAATCAGGTTTATATCTGACGATAGGAATTTTAAAATTCTATTTTATGATTGTAGTTTTTTTTTTATAAATAAAAATCAGTATAATAATCTAAATTAATCAAAATAATGATTTAATAAAAAAGTGTTTAATTTGAATTGAATTATTTATTTATGGTATATATATAAAAAAAAAAGATATTAACTTTTTGGGATGGTAATTTTTTTTTTTAGTCAGTTCGGGGACCAATACAACTGTAACTATTATTCTAAAAGAGGGGGTTATTCTTTTTTTTTTTGAAATTAATGGCTTTATGGAAATTAGTTCTGCAAGATTTGCCAATATGGAAATGCTGAATTTGGTTATTATGCAAGTAACCGGAGCGGCTGTCCAAAACAGTGGGATATTGGAATTACTATGAAAACGGAGTTATAAAAATAAAATAGCTATCCAACTGTTACCAAGTGAATAGCTAGAGTGGCAATAAATAGGACTTATTAAAAGTTCCAAAAAAAACACAATTTGTTTTTAATATAATATACTCTAAGATCTTAAAATACTAAAAAAAGTAAAAAATGTTCCATTATTTTCATGCTCAACTGTAATAAAAAATGAATAGAGAAATTATTTTATGAGAAAGTTCTTTAAAAATACCTATTTTTTATTATTTAATTAAGTTAATAGGCTAATATTTAAATTTTTCTTTAATTCAAGGAATTAAACAGAAATTTTTTCGGGTTGGGAATTCGGATGATCCGAGAGGTAATCTCTCCCCCTCCCTCAAAATGAATATATTTTATTCTAACAGAAGGCAATTTAAAATTTTAACATCATGTTTTTCTTTATTTTATATTTCTATTTTCTATTTCAAAGGCTATGCGAGTCAAGGTTAGATGTCTTGACTCCTTGGTCCATATTAAATGGCAATGAATATTCGATTTTTTGAGGAGTTTTATTGACACACTTCAGCCCTGAGGATGGTGGCAAATCTGACCGAAACGTCGGCTTGAAGTGACTAATTAACGAAATAAACGTAACTGCAATCGCTCTTTCCTTTCTTCCTTAATACAAGATATACTCAGCTATCCACCTAAATAAATGCAGAGAAAGCAAAAGATGACAAAAGTGCATTTTTTTCAATAATATTTTATTTATCGAGGCTAACAAAAATACCAGCCTTTAATAATAAAATGGCCTGCCTATATCAATATTTTTTTGAATTAGATCTACTTATTCTGCTTTTTAGAGAGATAATATGGAAAGTTTTTATTAATATCAAATTATTTAAATTACTCTAAAAATACTTTAAAATGGACATAGAAACTATAATCCCGTTTTAATTTAAGAATTATCCAGGGATAATTAGCATTTAAATATTTAGAGCGTCGTTTACAAAAAGGCATTAAATTGAGAGAATTGGTGTTTAGAATCAAATGGAAAAGGTAAAATACCCAAGAGCGAGAGTGTAGAGTGGGTAGGTAGGAAGGGGGAGGGGGCATCAAATTTTAAGCAAACGACTGAAATCCATTAGAAAATAAAATTCACAAACAAAACTTCTATTAACTAATCGAGTTGAATATAATCAAAACGAAAAATATTATTGAGTTTGAATTTATTCATTTCTCTGGAATCAAAAAAGATTTTTTTTTCTCTCTTTATTTCCGCCCTTTGGTATTAGCTACTCGGAATCAAGCGCTTTAATTTTAAATTGTTTAGAGATTTGTCTTTTGTTAAGAGGTTTTGATTTTTTTTTTAACAGGGAATCAAATATTAACATCATTTTTTGTTTTAAGTGAAATATAATATAATAATATAATATATATTTGCTGAGGGGCAATTCATTCTGGTTCAAATAATAATATAATTAATGCCGAATATACTGTACATTTAATTTCAATCCTATTTAAAATTTTAATAAGAAAATCATTAAAAATTATAATAAAGCGAGCATGTATTTTATTATTTAAATAATAAATATACATATATAAATGAAAAAGTATAGTAGATACTTTATATTAAGGTGCGCGTCTCGGAAAACCGTTAAACCACGATTGACTCGATGCGGCACCAGATGGCGTTAGTGTTCCCCCATTAGAATACACGCAACTTGATCCATTTCAATCTAGACTTTCCAGCTAATTAATTAAAGACAAAAAATTAATTATTCTTTAACACAATTATTACTAATTTAATTATCTACAACTTATAGAGCTCCTTTTTACTTTCTCTTACCTCTATATATGTTAATATATAGAGAGAGAAAGTATTAGTTCATGTCAAAAATTCGATGTCGAGATTTTGATGGATCTTCACGTTTTGAGGTCCCCTGAATCCAAAAAAGTGGTTTTCGCGACATGGTCTGTCTGTCTGTCTGTGTGTCTGTGTGTGTGTCTGTGTGTGTGTCTGTGAACAAAATATCTCAAGAACGAAAAGTGCTAGGGAGGTTGAAATTTTATATTTAAGTTAGGCACCCCCTGGGACGTGACACGAAGCTTTTTTGAACAATATCGGCCAAAAAGTACTAGCACTTTACTGATTCACTTTTTCAGTTTTTTTTCGATTTTCTCTAAATTTGCTCCAACGATTTTTTTTAAAATTCAAAAATCAATTAGTTTTTTAGATTCTCTTTAAAATGTATATTCTCATTTTGCAATTGAAATCTTCTGAAGACCACTTTACTCTTGTACTCCATAGAAAAGATAGGAGAAATGGTTGCCATGGTATCAAAATATAAATATTTTCCCATGCTTATAAATTTTACATCTTGAATTCAATTGTACCCTACTGTCGGAAACTAAATACATGTCGACCAAAAATCTGGTGTGACAGCACAGTACACAACTTTCGATTACCGAAGGTAAGAGAAAGTTGTGTGCTGTGCGCCAGTCACACCAGATTTCCTTTTTTAAATATCTTTT
Organism: Euborellia annulipes; assembly: GCA_023213315.1. Lineage (NCBI taxonomy): Eukaryota > Metazoa > Arthropoda > Insecta > Dermaptera > Anisolabididae > Euborellia > Euborellia annulipes. The sequence goes on from JAKCPI010024998.1 coordinate 7,968, forward strand.
ATTTAATGCGATTAATCTAAAAAAAAATTTTTTTTTTTTTGAAAATCAAAAAAGGGCTTCTATAAGTTGTAGATATTTTAAATAGCTTTAATTTAAAAAAAATTTGAGGTCGATAGCTTCAAAATTGTGGCCGCTGGAAAGTCCCAAAATTAGCACCCCGAGACGCGCACCTTAAAAAAAACGTTTTTTTTATATTGTAAAAAATTGGAAATTAGTTGAATTATAATTCGATTTATCCGTAAAAATTTTTAACTTGTTTGGGTATAAAGCAGGGGCGTATATGAGGGGGGGGGGGGGGCGAGGGGGCCCGGCCCCCGAAATTTCCCAAACACATATAATGTTACATATTTAGGGTTATACAGACATCAGCGCAACAAATTTTTCCGCAGGATGAAAATCTTTGGTTCCGCAAAAGAAAAAAATGTTCTGCAAAAGATTTCGTGTGAAAAAAAATTTAGTTTCTTAAAAAAAAATTTTCCGCAGAAAAATTTTTTGAGTTCGGGCCCCCCCCCCCCCCCGAAAAAAATTTCTATATACGCCCCTGGTATAAAGTAAAGAAAACCTAGAAGATAGAAATCTAGATTGGAATCCAATTCAATTGAAATAAATTTTGCTTTTATATTTGATTCCAATTTTAGCAATCAAATTTTTGAGTTGCACTATTGCATTCAGTAAGCGTTTGTAAACTTTAATTCTTAGGTTTTAAATTAGAAATGTACATTACAAATCAATATATTCAATTGAAAGATCACTTTAATTTCTTCACAAACTAAAGAGATTAAATAAAAATAAAATCTTTCAATTCCTTAAAGTCCCTTCGCATTGGGGTCAGTGGCGTATTCAGTATTCGTATCTCCCCATTGAGAAAATCTCTAATATTTACGAATTTTGTATAAAAATTATTTTTTATTTCAAGAAAAAAAATTTTTATTTTATTTGTTTTTAATAGAATAGGAAGAATAAATGAGCAAGCAGCTAGTTATATTTCAATTTATTAACAAACCAGGGCCGACGTTATTTGTTTTTATTTCTCTTTAAAATTTGTCCACTTTAAGTTTCTTGGAGAAGGGGGGAGAACCCCCCCCGGGTGTTCATAAAACTTGTGGCCCCCCCCCCAAGCAGAAATCCTGGCTACGCTACTGATTGGGGGTGGTGGAATACCCCAATTGTTGGTGCGACAGTTCGTCCATAAGAGACGCTACACATTTTCTTCCGTTGTCCCCTCCTAGAAAAAGAAAGGGACGCTTTTTACCAAGAACTATTGAATCTTATTCTTTTTAAAGTCGAGAATATTTTTGCACTTGCGGAGGAAAATTCTGACTTGTGCCTGCCTATATGTATATATAATTTTATAAAGGCTACAAGACAACGACATTAAAGTGTTATTTATTTATTTATTTTCTATATACTAGTTAAGTTCTTATATTCTATATGCTCTAATATTGTAATTCAACTGAGAAGTTGACCCTAATGTGGGCACCATAGGCCATTAATAAAAAAAAAAAAAAAAAAAATTAAATATCCAAACTGTATTTTAATTTAGACTGAGTAGCTTTTAGGTATTTCATTAAAAATAAACAGAGAAAAATTGTTTTAATATTTACGTATATAGGAAAAATGATTCATTTTATAAATATTTATTCTCTTCCTGAATTGGAAATATTCATTACCCTTCTAATACAGAAAAGGGTATCTAAACTGAAAGCCTCGGGCAGATAAGGTCTCTCTAGTTATGCACGGGTAGTCAGTCAGTCAGTACAAAGTACAAAAGACTAGCAGACTCGCTCTTCCACCCTCCAATCGGATATAAGGCTACTTTATTTTTTCCCTTTTTTTTTATTATTATTTTCGTTGTGTGCGTGCAGCCATTCGTTGAGTTCAGTCGTTGATTCGTTTCTACTCGAATAGGTTTCAATCCGCGACGATGATGATGGCGTAACGAGGGCGGATTCATCGCCCATCCCCCTTTAGGTTCTATACATGGACCGGAACATTGATCCCTGTCGGTGGTGTCCATCTCCATCTCGGTGGTTGAACAACAGCTGCGCCATTTGGCCGTCAATTGCACCCGGGCTAGGATCCACCCCCGCCTGGGGGAAATGAACAACCTGACGGGCCATTCGATAACCTTTACACGAATATATTAAGATCGGCTATTCATTTCTTTTTTTAGTCCTCCCTTTATTTATCGTTTTTTTTTTTTTAATCCAAGCTGTATATCAGTTTGATAAGCTTAAAGGAAGTAAGCCCTTAAAAAAGATTAAAAAAATCTTTCTTAATATGAAAAGTATTAAAATAAGTAGTATTATTATTGGGAAACTTATGTTTTAATCATTAATGAATTAAAATTATCAAATTGTAGAGACGACGGATTTCGCAGACAAATAATGAAGAGAGCTTGTATCTGAACTAATATCAAACCCGAACAAAGTTAAGGACCAAAGAGTTTTATAAAATTTCTGAACCAAAATTAAAAGAAAAATACTCAAAAATTGGAAGTTTTTGGCACTTATTTCTTTCCAGAATCCCATTTCTCAAACCAATGGCCGAAAAAATTACCTCTTATTAGAGAAAGTAATCGTAAGCATAATAATAAAAAATAGTCAATACAATAGTAAAAAGTATATAAAAAACTAATTTAAGATATTATTAATTCAACAAATCGTAATCTATAATTCTGTGTGTGTGTGTGTGTGTGTGTGTGTGTGTGCGCAAGAGATTTTCAAATTTTAAAAGTCTTTAAAAAGAACATCTTTTCAATTCTAATGATGGACATTAATAAAAATTATCGTGTAGGCCTATCTTTGTAGAAAAGATTTTAAAATATATAATGACGGAGTTTAGGCTTTCACAGTTGTTATCATTAATAAAAGAATTTGATTTTCGGTTTAACTGTGGTTTATTTGTAAAAATTACAACGTTTCGGCCACTCCTTTTGTGGCCTTCTTGTGGTACAATTCAGCTAAGATTACAAACGTTGTTACGTCTGTGACAAACTCCAAAACGTAGTAATTTTTGATGATGGATACTTACTGGTATCGATACTTTTGTTTCGATACTAATACTTTTTTACTCGATACTTTTTTCCGATACTTTTTGGTATCTATACTTTCCTTTCGATACGATACCAAGTACAAGTATCGATACTTTTTTTGATACCACAGTCAGGACAAAAACAAGACGATTGTAGCCAAATATTCTTTAATTTCACTTCTCGCCCTCACGGCTGACGTTTCGGCTTGAGGTCTAGGCCATCTTCAGAGCCGGCTGGCAATAATCAAAAAGTGTGGATTTTTTATTTTTACAAATTAACCACAATTAAACCGAAAATTAAATTATTTTATTAATCGGAATTCAATGACGGCTAATAAAATTAATTAAATTAAATATACAAATTAAACACTAGGTTATTTGTTTCAAAGGTATTATTAATTAAAAATTAACACTTAATACGTATTTCGACAATTTCTTGTCATCATCAGAAGTGATTACATTCTAATACATGAAAGTAGATACAGCATATATTATATATATACATCTAGTGTATATATATATATATATGTATATAATATATATATATATAATATAATATATATATATATATAATGAATATAATTAATACGTATTTCGACAATTTCTTGTCATCATCAGAAGTGATTACATTCTAATACATGAAAGTAGATACAGCATATATTATATATATACATCTAGTGTATATATATAATATATGCTGTATCTACTTTCATGTATTAGAATGTAATCACTTCTGATGATGACAAGAAATTGTCGAAATACGTATTAAGTGTTAATTTTTTAATTAATAAAACCTTTGAAACAAATAACCTAGTGTTTAATTTGTATATTTAATTTAATTTACAAAATGTTTCAACGAGAACCAACGGTCGAAAGTTTAAATCTTAATAAAATTAAGTTGAGTAATTATCAACAATCTCTCTTTACTAAAATTTTTCCTACTAAAGTTATTTCATTTTTTACTTTATTATTTTATTTAGAATAAGTCTTTTTAAGAGCCATCTGAAAACATAAATGTTTCTGCAGATAAATTTTCTCAAGAGAGTTGTTAGGGAAAACTTGCGTTTCTTTTTTCTGAACAATTAACAACTTTTCTAGAAAGTTAATATCCTATAAAAATATTTTATTGCTTAGTAAAATGTATAGGCTACAGTAATAACTACATATTTATTGTTAAACAAAAGAAATATTTAATACGATAATATTACGAAAATTTTGAAGTCTGAGAACCAGAAATACTTATAAGGTAAAAATAATAAATCTTAAAAGTAATAAATAAAATAGAAATTTTCTCTCCAATAAAAAAATCCTACTTATTTATTCATAAATTAAAATGTTTTTAATTTTTAAGTATTTTTATACGTAGTATGAAACAAAGAATAGAAATAAATATTATTCAAAAGATGACATAAACAAGTACGAAAGATCAAATGGCAAAGAAATTGAAAGGAAGCAATGTTTTCCAATAAATTTTAATAACTATAATTTATTGTCCTTGACACTTTTAATAAATAATTATTTTTTTATAAACATTAGATTAGTGAGAATTGAAAAGCCATTTGTGATAAATGATTAGTGACATTTGAACTGTAGAGTAATACTTAGCTAGGTTGTGAATATAAGAAAAAAAAAAAAAAAAAAACAATTTTATACTACGTAGAAAGTAAGTATTTTAAACATTTTTACGCATACTAAATCAAGTGAGTGAAGAGATTTAAAAAGATTTTAAATAATAGATAAAATCTTGTCCAAAATTAAATATCTAATAAATAAGGAAGGATTAAAAAAAAAAACTCTTGTCTTTGAGCGGGCCCGGGCTCCTCGGGGTTCGTATAAAATAGAAAATATGTATTTAGATTTTTTTAAAAATCTTAATGAAAATTGGTCTATGAGAGAAAGGCCTCGGGCTCGTGTAAGAACGATTTTGTACCGGAAATATATATTGAAGGTTTAATCATTCATTTCTATATTAAATTATATTTTTATTTAAATTCAGAATGAAGAAAAGAGCAATTTCAGCTAGATTTATTCCGTTTATCAGGCGCTTGAAGCCGACTTTTCGGTCATATACGAGCATCTTCAAGGCTGAAGTGTGTCAGCAAAATCCTCGAAAAGTCGAAAGGTGAAACTGTGTAAAACATTTCAGCCCTGAAGATGGTCGTATATCTGACCGAAATACCGGCTTGTAGTGCAAAATAAAAGAAATAGCTAGCTGCAATTGCTCTTTTATTCATTCCTTACTATAAGATCTCTAATATTTTTATTTAAATCTAAATAAAAAGGCATAACATACTGAACCGTATCACCCAACTATGGTATCATCCTATTATGAAATCTTCATTAGTCCCTCACCCCTTCAAAAAAAAAAAATAATAATAATAATAATAATAATAAGATTTGTGAAATGGACAAAATATATTTATGTGGGGAGATATTTAAACGAGTCCTGCCCTCCCCCCAATATAAATTATATATACTCCGTTGGGATAAGAGGATTCTTTCATTAGACAGTAATGCGGGTTGATAATTTTTTCTTTGGAGCAGGAGCTAACCTGGATATGTTTAATTAATATTTAGATTCGAAGGACTTATAACTGGTAGTTTAATCAGGATAGGTGAAAAGAAGAAGAAAATTCGCAGCTAGTTGTATTTCATTATCTTTATTCCCATCATGTTGACGTTTCGATCCCGGTTGGGATCATCCTCAGAACAGATGGGTGTTTAATATGTGTAAATTATATAATTCAATCATATATCGTTTACAGAAACTTGAAAAGATATACATATAAATATAAATAAATTATATTAGTTAAAAATACGATTGAAAAGCAAGTGGTCCAGAGGTCATCAGGATCACTCCTGATTTGTCTTGCGACGTGACCATCGACTCTCTTGACCACTTGCTTTTCAATCGTATTTTTAACTAATATAATTTATTTATATGTACTATATCTTTTCAAGTTTCTGTAAACGATATATGATTGAATTATATAATTTACACATAGTAGACACCCATCTGTTCTGAGGATGATCCCAACCGGGATCGAAACGTCAACATGATGGGAATAAAGATAATGATATACAACTAGCTGCGAATTTTCTTCTTCTTTTCACCTATCTTAATTAATATTTTACAAGATTTTTTCTATTAAGTTAGTTTAAACTTGTAGTGCCATATTAAATTCAAAGTAAATTTGTAAAATTATCATTTTTTTTTTTACTTTCTCTTACCCTATATATGAAATATATAGAGAGAGAAAGTATTGTTTTTTTACTTCTATTTTATTGGAAGGTTGATTTTGAATCAATTGATTTGTTAGATTTAGTTAAATTAATAAAATAAAAAAAAAAAAGATCTTAAAAAAAAAAGCAGTCGGTTAAGATAAATTTCGGGATGTGGGATGTAAAAATTCAAGCAGTAAACTTTGCAGAATATAAAAGATCATATGAATTTTATTTGAAAAGTTTCACTTCAAAAACTTGTTTCTCTCTCAAAGTACGTATATAGTTAAAAGTAGGACGGTCGACAAGAATAATGTAAAAATGAGATTTTTTGGTAGCGTATGGATAGTCAGCAAAAAAAAAAAAAAAAAAAAAACTCCTATTCTATAAAAACGGCTGCCTTTTATGAAATGAAAAGAAAGGAGATATGTGCCTAAAGTAGCGAGTTAATTTTGAAACAAAGAAGAATGAAATTTTGTTGAAGGGTTGTGTCGTTAAGCAAGAAAAAGTCAAAGGTAAAAATTTGTTGTTTTCCAAAAAAATACAAAACATTTTTTTCAATAAAATTACTATTCTCTGTACATTCCGATATTTTATAAGATATATAACAATATAAATTTTCAAATCGAATTTTTGTAATCGAAATATTTATATAGATAAATAGAAATAGAAATAGATGAATGTAAAAAGGTGTGTTTAAACTTATACCATTTGCAAAGAACCTTACAATTTGTTAATGAGTTGGTAATTTAAAAAAAAAAATTACATTTTTACGGAAATGTACTAGTTGTTTGGGATTGGAGAGATTCGAAGATATATATGTTTGATTTTAGTCATCGCTTATTAAACAGAAATGTCTCAGGTATTCAAAATTAATTCTACAATTAATTTGAATACGAGTCGACTCTCAAGGGAGAAAAGCAAATAAATTTTATTATTATTACACAAAAGTACAAAATAAATTCACACACTAGTCTTGGGAATATCTTCTGATTGAAAAATCTTATTGATGAAAAAAGAATGTGCTTCACGCTTAATTCTTTTTATTCTTCGCATTAAATGCATTAAAAAAAGAAGTGTGCAAAATTGCAAAAATAAAAAAAAGATTCATTAAGTGTGGCCACTCTCCCAAATTCAAATAAATCATGAAGCTGAGCTAAAGGACCTAAGTTAAAATATTATTTGTTTATCCCCCCTCACCTCTATCAATTACTGATCTAATAGAAAGAACAAGTATTAAATTTTAATCGAAATAATTGATTACTATTAATTTTGTCCGAATAGAAAGAAACTTGTATTTCCATTAGATTTATCATCTTAACACAAAGATCCGAACTGAATTGTGTATTGATGAAGAAGTGCCTGCCTAAGCCTATTAGTCATTAAATCGATGTGTTATTCGATTACTCTCCACAAGAAGAACTTTATTTTCGTTCCCTTGCTGTTCGAAATTTATGTGATCAGAATCAAGAATCCAATGAAACATGACAAGTTTCATTTTTTTGAGTTTCATAAAAAAAAAAAGTATAATAAAACCAAGAATTCGTCTCTTTCCTCCAGATTCTATGTAGTTTCACTACCTAAAGGGGTTAACGCCTGTATTTTCTAGAGACGGAGTTACGATAGAGCTCTTGTTTAAAAAATCTGGTGTCGACATATATTTAGTTTCCGCCGATATATTAGAATTCACGATGTAAAGTTTATAAGTATCGGAAAATATTTATATTTTGTTAAAATGGCAATTATACTATTGAAGTACAAGAGTAAAGTGGTCTTCAGAAGATTTCAATGGCAAAATGAGAATATACATTTTAAAGAGCATCTAAAAAATAATTGATTTTTGAGTTTTAATCAAAATCTGGAGCGAATTTTGAGAAAATCGAAAAAAACTGAAAAACTACATCAGTAAAGTACTAGTACTTTTTGGCCGATTTTGATTAAAAGGTTATTTTCACACCCTAGGAGAGTGACTAACTTAAATATAAAATTGCAATCTCCTAGCTCGATTCCTTCATGCTTAAAATTGAACCCAGACTATATCCATCAAAATCTCGTCATTGAATTTTTGACATGAATCCAATACTTTCTCTCTCTATATATTAACATATATATAGAGGTAAGAGAAAGTAAAAAAAATTAAAAAGAAATTTCTAAAACTAACAAAAAGTTTCAAAAGCAAAATAAAACAATATTTTCTCTATTGCACTTGAATATGAAATCATATATTATACTCGTATATGGACGATGTTATGCATGAAAGAACTAAGCGCCATTATGATCGAAATTGAGATAAGACCGCCATCTTGTAGGGAAAAACAAGATTCTACCTTATCATTTAAATCACAACATTATTACTCTGTTTACATTTTTTTATGCATAATGCACCTGCCCCCTGGATGCCCCCCCCACCCCACCCCCTCGAATGGATATTATAATAAAACTATTAGAGGCTAGGGCACATTTGGGTGACGTTCCCGAAATCTCTTCACAACTCCTTATATCTTAAGATTTTTTTGATAGTATTATTCAATGATTATTAAGCAGATAAAAAGTTCTATGAAGTAACGAGAAAAATATTATTAATTACATTCAGAAATAACTATTCTTGAATGAACAAAATGGTCTTTCAGTAACTTGATTGTGTGGATAATTATTGAATAGGATAACTGGATCATTACTGCCAATACAGCTTACTTCTCATTTGTATTACAATCGAGGCAAATGGAAATAGCCAGGGTTGCCATCAATAATGCAACAAATAGACTAATATTAGAATAAAGCCTAATCTAAAGGCAATAGGCGAGGTGAATGTCCAGTCTTGTCGAATAATATTGTCCCAGTTCATTTCCATAACAGATTAGAGTGGATGTCATAAGATGGTAATATCCATTTTTCTGGGTAATTAGAAACTTTTCAATTTTAAAATAACTTATTTTGACATTCAAATCAGTAAAAGTTGATAAATAATAATGTAAAAATAAAAAAAAAAATACGAAAACATGATTGGAAAGCCAGCATTGATTAAAGTTAAGCTCGGTGGGCAGCAAAAGGCCGCTGTCAGGAAAGATTGTCCTTGTCAAGGAAAAGGAAACAAGGAAAAGGTACTGTACCCAGAGCACAAATTGTGAAGCTTCGGATTACCTTTCAACCCCAAAAAGAACGACGAGATATAAACAGAAAGAGAGAAACATGGACCCGACATTAATCGGAGACTGCATACACATTTTTGTGTACGTAAAAAATACAATAAAGAATAAAATTTATCGTTCGCAATTTCAAATGCGGAAACGAAAAGAAAAAAAATACCAAACCAAATTCAATTTGTACTTAAATCTTATTTATCTTGATGAAATTATTTTTGCCGAGAGATGTAAATATTCACTTTTTATATAAAAAATAATGGAAAAAGTTTTGCAAAGGCAAAAAAAAGAAGAAAAAAAATGAAATTAAATGTTAATTTTCACTGTTAATAAAAACAGACCTTAATTATAAAGGGGGGATTAAAATAAAGTTTTTGAATTTTGGTAGCATTAAAAATAATTTATATAATGGTTATTTATGCATTCTGTTCAGCGTGTTTGTATCAAGCCAGGAGGATTCGCCTCCCTCGACGGCTTATTATAAATGACTTAATGAAAATTTAGTGTCTTTTTGATTCCTCATACATTTTGCACCTGTGCCACAATTTATAAATGAAATCACCTAGAAATATTTATTTTTATTTAAGAAAATCAAAGAAGCAGCAGAGACGTAACTACTTTGATTGCCCCCCCCCATAAAAAAAATAAATAAAAAAATTGTTAATATAGAATTCCAAAAATTTAAAATTTAAATACATTTTTAGAAAAACTGAATTTTTATTTTTTTTTTTTTTTAACTTTGGACACCCTAATACAATTTTTTCGATCCCTGAATACAAAAAACATGAATTCAGGAGATGAAAGAAACAGTATCAAACGTAATTCAGGAAGTTTTTTCTTTTTGCAGGTTCTCAGGCAAACAGGTAATAAAGAAGACTTTATTTTAATTTTGGAATAGAAGACCAGTGTGCGCATTGTCCTGGTTTCGGCCACAAAGGACCATCGTCAGGCCTGTGAAAATAACATCAAAAAACTAACTACAAAAAAGATATTGTATTTACGATATTCTATAGTTCTTCTTCTGTCCTCGCCTTATTCCCGTGATGCATGATCGGCGGACCTCACTTTCTCCCTCTAACCCTATCATGCGTTTTTGCGACCGGAAGAATAGGACAAGCCGGCCCGTCACTAGGTCTGACACCTGTTGAAGAGGAAGAAAGGGACAGACATACAAAGAACTGAAGGACTGTCTGTCCCAGCTCGGGCAGCTCGTGGTCGCCATCCACGTACCCACAAAATGTGGGTCCCTGAGCGAAATATTCTATAGTTCTTCAACTTTCCAAAAATCATTCATTCTTGAAAATCTATTAATTTTTAACGATATAATGAACAAAATAGTAATCTAGGAAACGATTTTTGCATTCAGGGATGGTAACAAATTTTTAGGGGTGTCCACAGTTAAAATATTGAATAAATTCAATTTTTTTTAACTTTTAGACGTGTTTTGCACCATTAAATCACCTCACATTGTACTGAAACTGGAATAGTCCTATGTATTTTAACTCTCTGCATGTTTTTAAGGGGTGACGCCTTAAAAAAAAAAACATTGAAAATTCAAAATTAGAGCCACTTTAGAGCAAATTTTATATTAGAATTTATTTTTCTCTATATTTCTAAAACTATGTCTGATGGTGCAAAACTGGCATTTTTGGAATCAGCTCTAAAAATTTATTTTGATGATACTCTGTTTACTATATTTTATTTTTTCTTAAAATTATTTTATATATTTTTTATGCGCCCCTTAGCCTGCATTGCGGGGTCTGCGGGGGTGTTATTTACGCCCCTGAGTAGAGGGTAAAAATATAAACATAAGTGAGAAAAGTAAAATAAAATACTAATACATTTTAGAAGAAAATTCCAAATCAAATTTTGTATTGAAATTATTTTTATAGTAAGTTGGTTGAAATATTACTTAAATTCAAAATCCTATAGTTCTTTAATTTGTCCCTGGTTTATTAATTTTTTTTCCAACATGATTTTGTACTTGTCGGTTAACATCAAAGTGACATCAAACATTGGACAATGTCTCTTTATCTCATGAACAATACCGTAAGTAATATCCCTGGCAATGTCCCAATCCATAGATATCAGTAAATCTATCTCAAACAATAATAATTGTTCTCTGTTCAATATATACCCAATCCATTGTCTCACATATCTTTCCTTTGATTATTCGACCGATTGAGCTTTGTTTAACTAAGCCTTAATATAAATTATACTTGATCTACCTATCTTTATATTCAAAATATTATAAATAACTTTAGCTTCAGAATTCATTGAAGTAATATTTATTTTAAATTAATCAAGAGAACATTGTATGTTAAGTGTTAAAAATGGTCTGGTGGATAAGATATTTAAGGTCATAGACTTAATTTAATTAACTATCTTTTAGCCCTCGGGCCTTGGTGTAATTGCTAGCGTTCCCTTCCAAAGGTCGCGGGATCGAATCCAAGGCAGTCCGATGATTTATTTAAGCCATTTGGATACCAAATGGCTTAAATAAATATACCTGAACCCCCAATTATATATATTAACAAATATTGAGTATCGTTAAAGTCCTATATAACTTAAGTTTCCGAAAAGACTGTGTGTACGTGTGTATGAGTGTGATTGGGAAAAGTGTGTGTTAAAAAAAGTCTGGTGTGACTGGTCGCACAACACACAACTTTCGATTACCTTCGGTATTCTATGCTTGACACACCAGATTTTTTGTGTCGACATATATTTAGTTTCCGCCAATATATTAGAATTTAAGATGTCAAATTTATAAAAATGGGAAAATATTTATATTTTGTTACCATGGCAACCATTTCTCCTATCTTTCCTATGAAGTACAAGTGGTACTTTTTAGCCGATTTTGTTTCAAAGCTTATTTTCACGCTTCCGGGGGTGTCAAACTTAAATAT
>JAKCPI010024999.1:0-11196 GCA_023213315.1 Euborellia annulipes
TTAGGATGCATGTATAAATAAATAAAATATTGATAAAAAGGTGTTGGACAAGCAGAGTTTTTGTGGTTTTGCAGCTCAACTTTTATATAGGCAGTTTTGCAACCGAACACTTAGGATAATATATTGATTTACTTAGGAGAAGTAGAGTTTTGAAACTCATCAATTTCAAGTAAAATGGATAAAGAAAGTTTTGCAACCAAATACATATTTCATACTATGTTTTGTATGGTAAATATACAATTTGGAAAGAAAATAAGTTCACACTCAGATTCTCAGCCACCGAATTAGTAGGACACTCAATTTCGAAATTTTTTGGACAAGGGCAGTTTTGCATCTGAGCTCCACATTGATTATTATGACAATTGTTAAAAAAAATGAATGGGTAGAATTTTCTAGAAAGAATATTCCTTCTATTAATTCTCAAATCACATCTCATTTCAATTTCAAGATCTTTTTCTTCGTGAGATTTTATACGTCATAAAAATGATCCAGATTCTATAAAAAAGCAATTCTAAACGTCTGTGAATCTAATTTAATCTTCTTTTATGATCAACTTGTTTTATTTATAATATTTCTAATCTTAAATAAAAACATTCCAATATTGATTGGAAGGACAATTTTCTAAATTTTTCATTTTTTATTTAAAAAAAAAATATACTAGACTCTATATATTATTTGAAATTACAAACTAATCTAGTCTTTTACATCTGAACCCATATAGATTTTAAGCGATAACTTGTATTTGTATGTGTTCAAGGTACATATGTTTATACTAACTGTCACTAAACTCTGGTTGGGGATTTATAGTTAATATTTGAAAATAGTTTATTTATAAATTAGAAGTATTAATAAATGCAATGGCTAGGTTTTTCTTTTAATTTATTAATAGCCAGCTTTTAGTCATGCTTTTTACACAATGAAAATAAAATTGGCTGGCAGTTAAAAGGAAATAAATAAAAGAGATGAAAGCCTACTAGATAGGCAACCAAGCTGTCTTAGCATTCTAGTGATTCTAGGAAGCAGAACCAGTAATAACATTTTTCGGGAAGGGGGTTTTAGACGATCCAGGAGATTATTTCATATAGATGTAAAAGAAAGTAATTATAAGGACCTCTTCAATCAAATTTGAGATTGATAATAAAAACAAATCCCTAAAAATAAATAAATAGAACGATTAATTATTCATGATTACATATATAAGCTATAAGACATTGGAAATTTACAAAACGTTTGCTAGAGCTTTATTTCATGCTTAGTGAAGCGAAATAGGCTGTTCTTCACATCTGCACAAGTTTCAGCTTTACAAGATTATGTTGAGACGCCTCACAAGAGGATGCACAAAAGAAAAAGCGAGAAATTGTGACACGTATTCAAGAATTGAAATAAAAAAGGGAAAAGCAAGTGGGAACAACAACAATTTAATAGAGAAATCTAAAAATCTGGGATGACTGGTCGCACAGCACACAACTTTCTCTTACCTTCGGTAATCGAAAGTTGTGTTCTGTGCTTGTCATACTAGATTTTTTGTGTCGACATATATTTACTTCCAGACAGTACGCTACTTTCGAATTTCAAGATGTACAATTTATAAGGGAAAATATACTTTGTTACCATGGCAACCATTTATCCTATCTTTCTTATGAAGTACAAGAGTAAAGTGGTCTTCAGAAGATTTCAATAGCAAAATGAGAATATAGGCCTACATTTTAAAGAGCATCTAAAAAATAATTGATTTTTGAATTTTAATCAAAATCGTTGGACCAAATTTTAAGAAAACTGAAAAAGAATACCTTCAAGAATTGTACTTAAAACACGATGCTTTGATTCTTTTATAAATCCAGCTAACCAAACAATTATTAAAATTTATAAAACAGAATTTATCATCTCTACTGGAACAAGATAGAGGGGGATAAAAATGTTTTATTAAAACAAACTCGGATAAAAAAAAAATTCAAAATCGAATTCGAAATAAAATAAGAGAATAGGAGAAAAGAGAGATGTCTTATCTACCCTTAAAAAAAAGAAATAAAAAACAGGCAATGTTTTTATAGAGCATCAAATAAAAGACGCATATTTGAACAAAAAAATTCAAACTGTCTACATACAAAGCGAGCAACGGGTGAAAATTTTGTGTGACATGCATCTAAATAGATTCTTAGGCATTAAGGTTCTTGATCCTTTTTTGGAGTTTAGGCTTTTCACAGTTATCATTAGTAAAAGAATTAGATTTTCGGTTTATTTGTAAAAATGACAACGTTTCGGCCACTCATTCTGTGGCCTTCTTCAGGTACAATTCAGCTAAGACTACAAAGGTTGTTACATCTGTGACAATCTCAATTGAAAGGGGCAAAAAAAAAAAATGTTCAATTGGACACTCGAACAGCTATATCGAAATATAGTTAATTAATGATTAATTAATCTAAAGGTAGGATTTATCGAAATTATATATCAAGTATTATTGAACGATTTAGGTAAGTATTATAAATGTTGTTTTAGATCCCCTCCCTCTTGTCAGCAATAATAAGAAAATCGTTAAATTTCCCAGTCCTCCTTTCTTAGATAAATATTTCATATTTTTTTTATAAATCTTTTAAAAATGTTTTTCTAAGCAACTGATTAACCCTTCCCCGGTGCCAACAAAGATAAGCAAATGTGATGCCCGACCCCCAACTGCTTACGTAATTCTTAAATAGCCCCTATATGAGAGTAGGCCATTTGGAACCGATTAGTAGTATTTATTTATGAAATCATTTAATATCTCTTATTTGAAATATTTTACTTCTTCAACTTCATCGAGAAGTTGTCAATACCTCTACTCTTTCAAACTCACCCCCTTATCATAATTAGGATGGATATATCCAGAATAAAATCGATAAGGGCAATTTTAAAAAATTTTATATTCTCGATTTCAATTAACTATTAATATTTAATTATTTATTTGAAATTGTTTATATTTTATTAGACAGCTATATTTTTCAAGACATTAATACAATAAAGGGTTTCTTATATCCTTTTTCGGTCATTTCATTTTTATTAAAGATATAAAATTGAAAAGGTTTTGAAATTTTTTTTTCCCTTTATCAAAGTGAGCTATCTATCTATCTTCAATTTCTTTTTTTGGTCAAACTATTTTTGTGTGAAGTGATAATATATATTAAATTTCCTTTATTTATCTTATTTTAAGAAAATGGTCACAGAGAAAGAGAACAATAACTAGAAAATGATATTGTGTTCGTTTCTTTTGTTAAAGGTAGATTGAAGAGAAACCTTTAATTATATTTCCCTTCTTCCCTTTTAAGGAACGACGAAGAACTTTACAGTCTAGGAAAGGAAAGTCTTCTGAATTAATTTCCTAGTGACACTAGAATGAATGTCACTTAGTAAATTTAATAATGATCTAAAGAAAGAAAAAGACAAAAAAACCTTTGCTTAATTATAATTAAATTAATGCAATCATTATGATAAGCAACAATAAGATTTAATGAAGGGACAAATGAATCTAATTTTAAAGGCGGAGAAATAAAAATATTTTCAAAGATTAAATTATTTCCAAGTGCTCTAGTATTAAATGTACCAAAAAAGATGATGTATTTATTTGATATATTTTTTTTTCTTATTATTATTCCGGAAATAAAATGAATGACATTACATTTTTTCTAAATAAGAGCAAGCTAAAATAATTTTATGTCCCAAATATCTAAGTAAATGATTTATTTAAATCAAACATAAAAAAGCAGATTAATTTGGCAATCATCCGACCACCAATTAAAAAAAAAACATTAAAGATCTAAAAATATAAATAAAGATTATTATTTAAAATTTTGATTACGGATATTTCTGAATTTATTCTCGGTTTTAAACTTTGATTGTTTAAAACAATACAATTTATTAAAAATCTGCTATGGAAAGAGAAAGTAAAAGGAATTCTAGTGGCTGTTGGTTGCCTAAATACCAGGCGTTGCTCAAAGAATAAAGTGTAAATGAAATAATTTGAAGTATGTCAATGGAATAGAAACTGTTCCAGTCAGGTGTATATAAATAAATTAAAATATTTTTTTTATAGAATATATGATCTGTTCAAGTTTGATAAAATCAAATTCAACAAAACAATTTTTATTCATCTCCAATTTATTTTATTAAAGTTCAGTTGTTCACTTTTTTTTTTTTTTTTTTTGGAGTTTAGGCTTTCACAGTTGTTATCATTAATAAAAGAATTTGATTTTCGATTTAACTGTAGTTTATTTGTACGAGTTACAACTGATTCGGCTACTCATTCTGTATCCTTCTTGGTTTTCAGATAAGATTACAAGGTTGTTACAACTGTGATAATCTCATTTGAATTAGTTGAGAAAAAAACAAGATGGCTGCCGCATCTCGACCATCTGTTTTTTCTCAACTAATTCAAATGAGATTATCACAGATGCAACAACCTTTGTAATCTTAGCTGAATTATACCTGAAGAAGGCCACAGAATGAATGGCCCAAACGTTGTAACTTTTACAAATAAACCACATTTAAACCGAAAATCAAATTATTTTATAAATGTTCACATAATTATACAATATTATTTTAACTTGTGTCCACGAGGAATTAAATTTTTATTTAATGTGCAGTATTGAAATTTTTTTGTCGACGTTTGTGACTGCACTCATCTTCATTCGACCTCCAAACAGTACTACACTATCATGTCGGTTCTGGCATTTTAACATCAATTTTGTCCTGATGATGAATGCAATCGGCATTTGAAACGTCGACAAAATATTAGACTTTCATTTTTTTATTTTTCACCTTGACTGCCAATACACCACATCCTCATGGGTATGGACAGCCAAGCCATATTATGGTAAATTATCATTTTATTTCTTATATCAAAATATGAGTTTTTTATGTCATTGCCAAAAAAAATAAACGTCAAAAAGAAGCAGTATCATCCCTAAGGCAAAATTAATTTCTGAAGGTATTTATTAAGCGTATATAAATTTTTGTTGCTTGAAACTAAAATCAAAATATATAGTTAAATAAGTTAATAATTCAGAGGTGGAGTTAATAGTAATCAGAAATGAAAATTTTCTAGACGAATCAATAAAATGGAAATAAGACCTAGTGATTTATGGTAACAAATAGTTTGATAGATAAATTTCTTAAAACCTATCTATTGAATGATACATTCGTATAAATCCTTATTTATAAATAAATAATAGACTTTTATGGTATTTTGGAAATTTTTTATACCCCGGTGAGATGCGTCGTTTTGGGGCCAAGAAACGTTCTATGTTTTTTTCATGAGGTTGAGAGAGACAGGAAGGGGCCTAGAGACATTCACCTTCGTTCGCACTACATTTCACCATTTCTATTTATTATACATTCACTAAATAATAATAATATAAGCTAACGTTAAATATAATTTTACAAAGGCTGACTCAAAATTGATATTTAAAACATGTTTATATTCATAGTTGATGTCAGTCAAGATAATAATAATACATTTAATAAATAAGGCTCTTAATTATATTAATAATAGTTATAAAAAAAAGGATTATCATTTCGAACAAGTATGTAAACCACGGTTCACAAAGCTTGGAATGTTAAAATATGAATTTGTTTTATTGTTGTTGTAAAAATGTATTTTTAAATAATGCTAATAAATAATTAATTAGCTGGGGGGGGGCAAACAAAAGAGTAGAGTAACAGCCACCAAGATCGTTGCAGTTAATCTATGGGGGGGGGGGGGGGGGGAAAGCAGTTCCAATCAAGTGAAATAAATAGGGATGGGCTCAAAACGATCTAAAATCTATTTAAATTACTCTATATTGTCAAGACTCTAAACAAATTTTTTTTAACATATAGTGCTCTCCCTCTTGATTGAGCCATTGATACCTAAGCTAGGGATCGACTGGGTTTGAGGTATTTGCATTCCCATTTTAATTTAATTTCTTGTAACTACCCTAAATTATCTTGAAATGCACTTTGATGTTGCACCGAATAGAGATGTTCTACATGTTATGTCATCTCGAATGAACATGGATATAGCACTTAATCGTAGTAGGTTTATTGGAAAACAACCATATAAATTTGAGACAACAGATAGCCTCTAGGCAAATTAAGTTGCTCTAAACTTTTGAATAGGATATATTCAATTTAAGGAATAATTTTTAATAAGAAAATTTTTTTAATTTAATATCATCCCTCCATTCTTTTTTTTTACTCCCATTTGGGATGACATTTTAGATTGCATAATCCAGTTAAGTTAGATAGGGTCGGAATTTTTCTTAATCGTATGATATTAAAAAAAAGAAGTAATACTTTAATTAATGTTTGGGAAAACTTTTTTTTTAATGATTAATTTTAAATTGAATTGTTTCTGAAAGAGCTTATTAAATTTTGTGCACTGATGACTCAGACCAGGTTCTGCTCATTGCCTCTTTAAACATTTCCATAAACAATTACTATCATAAAATATGATTGATTTTATCATATTCATACAGAAATAAAACACTTCAAATGAATAAAAAGTATATAATTTTTAAATATTCATCAAACTGCCTGTCCATCAATGTCTTTTTTACATGATAAAATTTTACTAAAAATTTCATTTAGAGAATGACAGAAAAAGTGTTTTGAGTCACTGTGATTTTTAATGAATTTAAATTATATTGGACTAACTATTTTTTGCCTCCCCCTCCCCTTCCCCGAGGACGAAAGGTTTGAGATGTTGACAAATGTTAATACTAAAAGCCATGGTCAGTGTTCAAACCCCAGAGAGCGCGATGAATATTTATTTAAATCAATTGTGTAAATAAATATGCCTGGAGATATAGAGTGTATTATTTAGCCTAAGACAGAGTTCCCTGACTTATTTTAAGTAAAGAGCCATTTTTTCATAAAAAATTTAAAAAAATCTTAGCATGAGCCGCATTAGACCTTAATAAACATAATTTTACTAAATAGTAATATATAAAGGCCCATACAATTTGGATAAAAGAGTCTGCTGAATGTCAAACCCTGGCTTAAGATACCAAAAAAAAAATTTTTTTGCGTCTCTAAAAAAATTTGTTTACTATCGTGTTTGATAGAGGAAAAATAAAAAAAAAGTTTTGATATTTGTTATCATATATTTCCGGTCTATAGTAAATTTTAAAATTTTTTTGATTAATAGATTTTTATCATTAATTTCTCCATCAGTCGATCTTTTTTTTCGGAATCTAAGAAATTTCAACTAGATTTTAAAAAAGTGGGTGTTGGCAGAAAATTTTCCTCGCTAACAAGTAACTTCCTCACCAAATCAAACATCTAAAATAGGCACGGCCATTTCGTTTTGTCTTCTAATATTATCAAAATAACACAAAAGTAGCCCAAATATCAATTTTTGAAATTCTTGACAATGGGAAAACATGATTCTTTATAGAAGTATAGAAGAAAACAGCGGAGACGAGAGGACAAAGAGATGAAGAGTTTTTAGGTCCCAATGTAGGCCTACAAAGTTCAGCGTTCATCTTGATTAAAATTCTAGCAACCTATGGGTAAACTATGTTCAAAACAGAACTGTCTTTATTCTCCCTGGCCTTAATCCTGAATCGAATAACCCAGATAAAATTCACCAGATGGCAAAAATGTATTCAACTTTATAAGTGATATAGATTGGCTTAAATAAGAATGTCTGGACCCCAAATATATATATTATATAAATACTCGATAAGTCTTATATGGCCTGAGTTGCCGAGAAGATTGGGTGTATGTGTGTGTGTGAATGTGAGTGTTAATGGGAAAAAGTGTGAGTGTTTAAGTGATATAGATGATATAGATTGAAAATGTCAAGGAAGTAAACTCTCAGGTTAACCCAAACATAACAATCTCTGATATAAACAACTGGATGGAGTTCTTATCAAATAAGGTTTTTCGAAGGTAAATTTTAATGAGTTTTTCAGAATAGGAAGGTGTTGGGTTGTGAACTTTATATAAAAAAAAAACAGTAAAATCAACCAAATGTACACCGTTTATAAACAAAATTTACCGATGTACTTGGTAAACTTATTTATTGTCCTTATGCTAAAATCATCATTTAAACTAAGTTCAAAGGGGAACTTTGTTTATACTATCGGCCCTTCAGTGAAATTGCAATAATATTGGGCTTGTATTATTAACTAACTTTATGCAAATAATTTGACAGATTTAAGATGAGTTAATAAAATTTTCTCGAAATTAAATAGCATATAATAGCCTACGAACGTCTCATCTATTTTTTAAGATATTTTTTAAATATTTAAGAATAATAACTTTTATATTAATTAAAATTAATTTGTCTTTCATCCTTTCAACTGACACTGAGTAAAAATCTATTAAATAATCAACTGTTTATTTGCAAATATGAAAATATTTTGAAACAACAAGATATGAGAGAAATGAGCAGAGAGTAGAGTTTCAATTAATATCTGAATAGGAGCGAGGAGTGGCTTTAGTTGTGGGTGCGCAAAGAGGGAGCCTTGGGGCCAGGATTGCCGGAAGCTATCTCAGTTATAACGAGTTAGTGTCTAAACACAAAGACGATACTAGTAAGGTTTGCCATGGATAAATATTTAAATATTAATAAAATAAAAAGTTAATATATAATATTTGTTTGGTTTTTAGTGTAGCATATTTTATCTCTCCAAGAAGGAGGCTTATGCATTCTCATTTTGTTTCTCATAGCATAGAATCAGGAATTAAGAATAAAATCAAATATTACAGAGGAACAGAGGAGAGATGCAGGATATTGAAATAAAATAAAATTTTATTTATCATGGTTTATTTGTGATAAGACGACCAACTGCAGTAAATTGGTTTCGCTTCGTATTATACAACCATCATCAGGTCTTACTTATTAATGATATTTATGTAATTAGAGACCTGATGATGGGTGAATAAACAAAAAAGAAACGAATTTACTGCAGTCGGTCGTCTTGTCACAAATAAATCGTGATAAATAAAATTTTATTTTGATTATAGATGGCCCGTAAAGAAAAGCGGCGGCCAAAATTAATAATTTAATGTAGTCAATAATGCATTATAAAAATTGCATTCATCCAATGATGGGAGAAATTGACGATTTTAAAACATCTGTTGCTTGTACTGAGGATGATTCCATCTCACTGGGATCAAAATTTAAACGGAAAATATGAAAAATATATTTATTTTTGGCCAACGGGTCGCGACAGTCCTTAGAATAAAATGCTATTTTATTTAATTAACCTCCATCTCCCATCTCTCCACCTTTAACTTTCAAGCAAAAAAAATTGTACAACGGCTCTAAAGTCAAATAATTTCATTTTCAAAAGTTCATTATTTGATAATTATCCTAAAGTTAAATTAAATTGGAACGTTTACGCTTATACTTTCTCTAAGAGCACACTAACATTTCAGATTGTGTTTAGATTATAAATTGTTTTTTTGTTTTTTTTTTTTAAATAAAATTTATAAATTCCTATTTGTTAAAAATAAATATTTGTGATTTTTCCCTTGTAAGAATTTCCTTTTAGCAATCGGATGTAGCAATTATATTACATAATCATGGGATATTTACACATCAAATAAATCAATGATAACTACTACCTATATCTATTAATTCGTTTTGTTTATAAATAAAATATCAGAAATAAAATAACATGGTTAGATGAGGAATCTAACTCACCCCCTTCATGGTCCTAACAACTCACAACACGAGGTCAAAAGGCTTTTATTTGAATTAAACAGGCTACGCAAAAAAAAATTAGATGTTTTAAATTTAATTAAAATCTGTTTAAAAGTATTTGTAAGTTGGTTTAATTTTTTTTTTTTTTTTTCAATAAACTTAGGTTTTTGTTTTAAATCGATTTGTTCATGTGTTGGTGTGTTTTATAACAAATTTTACGTTACTTAGGACTATTAAAAGTAGTAATTTGATGTGTGAATGTTTCTCGTAGTAGTCGTTAATGAGAGAATAAGTGAGGAGAGTGAGATGTTTTTAAAATATAGTTTGTGCAAGCAAGAGTGACACACCAATTATATGAAGATAAAAGTATATTCACAATAAAAATTAGGTTAATTAAAATTCATTAAAAATTATTTTTTATAAAAAAAAAGCTACTTTGAGTTTAATGGAGGGAAAAATTACGAGTGAAATATAAAGTAGCTCTTTGGCTGTTTATGAATGGCTAAATAGATTAAGTGTCACTCTTGTTTGGACTAATATTAATTATGTATGCTTTGTTGTGTGATTTTGTCATTTATTACCATTTTTAGCTTAATTTTCATTTTCGAGATCTATATATTTGAATAAAATATTAATATTCAATGAATACCTCGATTCAGACTTAACAAGTCATAGGTATTTTTTTATTTATTTATTATCAGCTGCGGCCTAAGCCCCCTTATGTGTGCTGTGCGACCAGTCACTCCAGATACCCCCCCCCCAGAGAAACACATCTGGATCCGCCACTGGCCTAAGGTTAGATTATTCTATTAAACACAATGCAAGATTATCTAAGACATGGAAAAAATATATTTTTTATTTTTCCAATGGATAATTAGAATTAAAAAAAAAAAATAATCTATTCAAATAGAATATAATAAATTTATGAATTTTGTTCGACTTATAGATAAATCTAAAAATTAATTTGAGATTTGATCTCATTATTCTTGATTTATCAACATATATAGAAATATTTATCGCTTGTTTTTTTTAGTACCTAACCTGTGGAAGAGATAAAAAGTCAATATTTCTTGAATTCAAAGCAAAAAATAAAGTGGATAAACTGGGATAACAAATTTATTGGAAAATATCTGGAAAATAAATAAATAACTAATAATTATTTTTATCCATTTAACCAGATGTAGCCTTTTAGCAAATATTTTTATAAAATATTGACGAAATTAAAAAAGTTTTGTTTATAACTACTCCCCCTTTGAATAGTCGTATCTATATTGAAATTATTAGATCTCTAAATGTATTTGGCTGATGTACTAAACAAACACCTTCCTCTTGATAATCTGCTGATTACTATTTGAGAGCAGCTTATAGTGTTTGATCTCTAGAACAGCTTCCTAATTTCGACCATATAGGGGGTCAGAGTGGAAAATCTCATGTCCAATGAAATGGGACCTAACTAACCCCCCTAAAATGGAATAGATGTGTAACTAGTATACAAATCATGAATTGGAGTCGAATTTCGGAATAAGCCTTTG